>JAVRRU010000044.1:0-204600 GCA_035928005.1 Exophiala sp. CCFEE 6388
GTTACCTCAGGATGACTAGTCTGCACATCTGATCTGGCTTTGATATCTCGGCTAGTATTCCTAGTAGACGAGGCCCACACCCCTTTTTCCTTATCTGTTCGGCTATCCTGCGGCGACGTTTTCGAGCAGCGAATCATGCTCCTATAATAACTAGCACCCTAGGGTAGCGTCATATGTGCAATGTCAGTAATCTATAATCAATATCACGGGGGACCCCAGAACTATCAAAGATTTATTTCTAATGCCTAAGAGCTCTTAAAGTCCAAAACCTAAACCTTATAGTTAGGGGGGGGTCGCTCTAGGCATGCATAGGCGCCTACCCACTAACTCATAAACGGAGAAACTATCGGAATGAAAGTGGTGACTCGCGTCATTCAAGTCAGCGTTATGTAGGTTAGCACGAGAACTTGCTTTTGTGTGCGCCTCCGTACCTATCTGGATAGCTAGGTATTTATTTAATGTCAGTCATTCTTGTCTAATGTCAGGAATACCGTTGAATCTGGTTAGGTTTGTCTAATGTCAGTATTTTTTGGTCCATTGTCAGTATTTTGTTTCAATGTCAACAACTTTATTCCAATGTCAGTATTTTTGTTTTAATGTCAGTAAATTCTGTTCCGATGTCAGTCATCTCTGTTCTATGTCAGTATTTTTCGTCGCCTGCAGTGTCAAGAAGTTAGATTTAGTCTTTTATCAGAGTCCTGTCCTCAGGTGGATCCCATGTCAGAATCCTGAGTCCAATGTCAGACTGCTACACTGAATGTCAGGGTTCCCAGAGTATACCCCTTTCAACTGCAGTCTCGTGTCCGAAACACTACGTAGTTGCCAATCTTACCATATCAGCAAGGATGGAATCATCACATAGGACAGATACAGTACCAGCGAGTGACAGTGTCCAGGCTGGATCAGAACCGCGTGGATACTATACAGCGCCTGCCCCATGTCTCCACTTTGAAAATCTCCATACACCCCAATGGGCAGGTAGGAGAGATGCGGGGTGCCGTATCAAGTTATATGTATATGAGTGAACCTGATCCCAAGAAACTGGCCAGAGTATCCTTCAATCTGCTTTTGATCTTCTCCTGGAACGTAGGGTATTCATTCCCATCTACTCAACTGTCAAATCGACTCTCGAAGCAACAAACATGTCGGGACTTAGTTGGTATAACATTGCCATCTGCCTGATCGTCTCCTGGGGTGGCTACGCTTACGGCTTCGGATTCGCCAGCTTCATAACGAGTCAAGGCCAGCCAAGTTTCTATGTCTACTTGAACCTTGATCGTAGGTTTAGTTCTGAAGTCCCTGTTCAGCTCTTAGACTAACTTGCACCAAATAGCTACAAGCTCTTATACCGCAAAGCAAGTGCTTTTCTGTCCTACCTTGACCAAACAGATGGCTAAGCAACATTTTGTGCTTGCAGTATACTAGGAGCATGTAACGCACTTTTCAACTTTGGCCTAGCCATTGGCTCCCTATTCCAGGGGTGGCTCTGCGACGTTGTTGGTAGGAAAAAGGCATTCGCCGTTGCAGGGGCATGCTCTTTGATTGGGGCTGCCTTGATCACTGGGTCGGTCACCATTGAGATGTTGATTGTAGTCCGTCTCCTTCACGGGTTTGGACTCGGCATGCTTATTTGCTTGGTACCGCTCTACTTGACCGAAGTCGCGCCACCAAAAACACGCGGACTCTTGTCCGGACTCACGACTGCAAGCTTTGGCGCCGGCTATCTTGTGCATGTCTATCGTCGAATCCTTATCCCAATCATATTCTAACAAGTTCTACAGATGTGCATGGGTCGCAGTAGGCACCTACCATGGCAAGACGTTCAATGTTCAAGTTAGATTACCGTGGGCGCTTGCCATGGTCGGACCCGCTGCCCTTCTTCTAGGCCTTCCATTCATCCCAGGTATGTTGAATGTCCTAATCGATCGACACAAACTGGTTGGCTTCCAACGATATTGATACCTTTCGCAGAGTCACCTCGATATCTTGTTTTCAAGAACCGGAACCCTGAAGCTTGGAAAGTCCTCCAGAGGATCCATCGTGACCCTCATGATGGGGATGATTCTATGGCACATGCAGAGTACACACAAATTGTACTCCAAATCGAAAAGGATAAAGAGGTGAAGGCAGGGTACATGGAAATGTTCAAGAACCCATCGTGGCGTAGGAGAGCTTTGCTTGCCATATTCATCCAGTAAGTCGTTTCACTTACTTTCTGCAAAGCGTCTGGACCTGTACTAACCGTGCCTCTTTGGTACGATCAGGTTCGCCGCACAATCTACAGGAGTAAGCCTATCCATCTAGTATCGCCTCCCAAACAACCGGCTAACACGGCGAAATAGATCTTGGGCATTGCCAACTACCTCGTTCTGATCTTCACCAGCTTGGGAATGTCAGGTGTCATGCCTTTGGTTGTATATGGTTTGTTTACATTTCTCCGCTATTCTTCTGTTGACACGATACTGGGGTCGAAACTGACTTCGATGTAGCTGTTTACACTACAGTTGGCATCATCTGCGTACTTATCGCAATCTCTACGGTCGACAAAGTCGGTCGTCGAACCATGTTCCGTAAGTTTCTTACCTAGGAGACTATTTCTTCCTCATGTAAAGAGTATGACGGAGAGACATGACCGATCCAAACTCACCTGTGTCGCAATATAGTCATCGGTTTTCCTTCTCTCGCTGTCATACTTCTCATCGAAGGCATTCTGCAATGGCAGTATCTCGGCACCAACAATAATCCTGGGCTCGCCGGGTGTGTTTTCGTCATCTTCGTCTACATCGTCGTTTTCCAAACCGTCGATGGACCCTCTTTCATCTGGATGGCTGAGATCTTCCCCACGAACATCCGTGGCCGAGGTATCGGACTGGGGTTCTTTTCTTACTTCGTCGGTGCCATCACATATAGCACGCCATCAAATCTCGCTTTCAAGAATATGTAAGTATTTCCTCTCCGGGAGACGTGGGAAAAAGAGCTGAAAAGGTACCCAAATCTGACACATTCTCGCTCACGCAGTAAATATCGAATGTACTTCATTTACATGGGCCTTTGCCTCATCTCCGTTGTCATCGTCTATCTGTACATTCCGGAAACGAAGCAGCTTCCTGTCGAGGAAATTGGTGCCCTCTTTGGCGACGAGGTCGCGGTACACTCGACGAGAGACGGACATGATATCGTCGAACATGATCAAGCGGCACAGCCTGATGTCAAACCTTCTCAACAGACAGATCTTATGCACGCCGAGAAGGCCTGAGGTTCTGCTCTTCGGGTACAACAAGGACAAGGACAATTTATGGCAGTGAGGCAGGAGTGGAGTGTTCCAGCATGGGATTCTTTCAAGAAGTCGACCCTTGGATTAGTATTCATCAAGGAGTAAGGTTCTGAGCCCGGCCTTCGTTGATATGCGAACATCATGGGTGATCGAACAATCTCCAACCTAGAGGTTGGACGGGTGTCTTGACAGGGTGGCGAGCTACCAGTCATTGGCATGATGCCTAAGGATAGAACTATTTTCGTTTCGTGGTAGTAACTCCAGTTTAATTGACATCATTGAAATTGATTTCTAGCACTCCATACACTGATTCTGTTTTCTTGCCGCCCGTTCGCAGAGCTTCTGGTGCCAGTTTCCATTGTTCGAAGTTGCCTGCGTAGCCAAACTAGGCACCCATACAATGGATGTCAACATTGTGTGGCTTATGGGAGGAATCACCAGGTGCTCTCCGTCCCATCCCAAAACAAGAACTTCCCACTCGACTTTTCTCTCGTGGCATTGTCGATCTGTTGACGGGTTGTTATTGTTTGACAGACTGGAGTCACGACGCAGCCACCGCAGTACGATCTGACTTCAAAACAAAACATGGAGGGGATGTCAAACATACCACATTGAGAACGCCATTGATACTCTCCTCGATCGTAATGAAAGCCTTTTCAAGCCCGAACGCCTGGGCGCCAGTATTGCCCAACTCCGTCTGCACCCATCCCGGATGGATGGGGAAGACCACAAGACTTGAATTCTCCTGGTGAATCTTCTTCGTGATCCAATGCAGCGCGGCTTTACTAGTACCGTAAGCAGCGTTGGGATAGAGGATCTGATCCATGTTTTCGAGCCAACCAGCCGTAGAGCCTAAAGTAATGAATTTGGGAGTGTTGGTTGACCTGAGCAGGAGTGGACGAACGGCTTTGAAGAGTGTCACGATACCGAGGACGTTGATCTCGAAGTGCTCGCGGATGTCCTCGATCTTGGCCTCGTGTACTGCCGGCCAGACTTTGGAAATGCCAGCATTGGCGATGACCACGTCCAGTGATTGAATGTTGTACTTGGACTTCAGAAGAGAAACGGCTTGCTCGGCGTCGGTCAAGGAAGAGCTGTCGATCTTAAGGACGACCAGCCTGCTCCCGTCACCTCTCGGCAAATCATGAAGGGCCTTAGTACCGCTGGATTCGATGTCACGCACAGCTGCAAGGACGACACTGTTGGGGCGCATTAAACAGGCTGTCGTCAGTCCCTTTCCAAGACCTAGAAAGTAGTTGTGGCTGTAAGCATACGTAAATCTCGCCATGCTTCTCTCGATAAGAACATACCTCGACTGGCACCGGTTATCAGATATGTTGTCGACATAGTAATATAATAGTATCTTAAGAACACTCGAAGTGGAACTGATATTGGCGGACACACTGAATAGAGTGCTAGCTGATATAGCGAATTCTTGTACTGGTTAGCCCATAGTCCTCAAACTACACAACTCATGGAAAAGGAGAAACAGAGAGAGATTACGTGACGCACATGGCCTACTTGAAGCAACATGCGATGCGAGAGTGTTTGTCTTTATCTGTTCCAGAGGCCCCTCTCTGGTCATACGGTGGATACTTTGAAAGGATAACCGCTAGCTAGTGCAAAAGAGACATTTGACGGTTTCTGACGGTCATTACATTCTCTTGGCGTTCCTTACCTGGCGGACGAGGAGATTTGGCTAAGCCTGGAAGATGTAAGTAGTGTCCAACCTCTTAATTGGATTGATCACACATCACCCCTTTATTGATAGTCCTTTGGTCCAGCATATTCTCAAATGCATATAACCAAGACGCACAATCATGGAGCACAATTTTAGGATCATGTGAGCATCAACAGATTGTTACCATCTCCGAATCGCCATTTCCGAGTATCTTGAAAGACAAGGTCGGTGAGGATATCGGAAAGCGCATCTCGCGCCTTAGCAGTATGAATGGTGAGCTCCTGGAAGATCTTGCGTATGCATCCTGTCAACCGGCATTCGGCACCATCAGATGGGTCGAAGATGATGCGCGCATGAACAGAGTTGACAATATGCGAGCGACTGGTATTTACAGAAACGTGTCACATATGAGCCGGCAATCAGGCTGTAGTAGTGATTGGGGGAACAGCACGACAATAAGGGCAATGTCAGTAGAGGTTGAGATATTCATCATGGTCATCATGCCATGGCCGGCGACCAGTTGTTCTTGTAGGGGTTTGGTCATGCTAGATCAAGGTCATGGCAACATTGGTTTAGAATCGTTGATGCATCTCATAATGTGCTTGGTAGCGTCAATATGATGCCGCGAATGACATTTGGATTACGCCTGATTATACCCATGTCGACTCTTTGCCTTGATTCAGCTCCATTTACGACTGGCCCATAGGCGCTGGACCTGCGTCTAAGCTAACTCCAAAATGGCTTTAACGCCTGCATCTCATTGCCACACTCGTCCCACGGTACTCGTCCTAGCCGTTCATGCCATTCTCTCCTCTACAAGCCTTGAAAATCATGGGGCGTGGGAAGAAAGACCGCAAAAGGTCGCACGAATTGTCGTGACGGCCAAGTACCAAAGTCAACCACTACCTCCCCATTCCATCGCCGAATCGTAAAGGCAGAAATTCGACTAGTACAACAGCCTGCCGCAAAAGATCGCTCGCGAGTTCGACCTGCGCCCCGCTGCCGTGGTCTGGCGAAGCAGGGCAACTTTCGCAGGCAGATGAACCTGTATGACAGAGAGACGTACATTCTACGCGACAAAGCTTGAGAGCACTGCTGGACTCGAGTTATATGGTCACATTTCCCCAGGCAGTCAACGCGAGACTGCTTCAAGATATTGGGCATGAAGCAAAAGAGATGACTCGTAGTCAAAAAGCCTGCAACAAGTAGCCCTACAGAGCTCGACATACTCAATGGTTTCACGTGCCGAAGTCGCCGACCATTCTCGAGGCCCGGCCTCTGTGACTTCGCGCACGTCCCGATCGAGACACCACCACCACCGCGGCCATTCTTCGCATTACGGAGGCTCATCACATGCTCCACTAAATGAATTTCCCTTCTTCTCTCAGTCCGGCGACGTTGAGATCGTAGTGGCATGCGACGGACAGGAAAAGAGATATCTCCTACACCGATTCACACTGGCACAATTCTCTGGGTTCTTCGATGCAAGCACAAGTGAAGAATGGTCGCGCGGTCAGGCTGTCAGCGATCGACCAGCGCCATCCGTGCAGGCACTGAGCGCGATTGGCGAAGAGTCATCGGAAGTCAACAATGGAGCCCGTCCTGCAATAACGCAACAGCTGCCACAAATCGCACCTGCGTCGCCTCCAAGACGAAGGTGGAGGTATGAACTGGACTGGGAAAATATCGACGATGGAGATGAACCCATATTGGTGCAAAGGACGCCAGAAGGTGCGCGGTACACTCCTTCACAACCACCTTCACCACCAGAGTCACGTACGAGGCCGCAGCCTGCACAGCGTTCATCCTTCTTCCGCTCCATGGCCAACCTAGCAGCCTCTCACCATGGCGCAGCCTCACAATCAGCCGCTCAACTACCTCTTGTACAAGACCCGGCTCTCACAAATCCGCTTCTGCGCGACTACGACAACCTCTTTCGAATCTTCTACAACTACTCACCCGTACTGAACTCGACGAACATCGCCTCCGCATATTCAGAGTGCAAAGCGCTCCTTGCATTGGCAGACATGTACGACGCGCTCCCCGTCGTTGGCCCACGGATCGACCATCACCTCCTCCGCTTCTCGTCCCGCCTCTTCAAACAGATCGCAAAATACCCACCCTCATACCTCAAGCTCGGCTACCTAGCCCGCAGCCGCATAATATTCTCCGAAGCCCTGACGCACGTGGTAGGACAGTGGCCCACGGCACTACCTTACATCAAGAATCCCGACCACACGGGCGCCGGCTATGAAGTCCCACAATCCGTCATCGACCTAATCGAGGACAAGGTTGACGAGTTGGAAGAACTGAAATTGAGGATCGAAATGAAATTGTTCAGACTCACGCTGACCACCAGTCGAGGCGAGCGCGTCAATCCGGTCAACGACTACCTAGGCTGGCTCGCCATGAGTCTCTGGCGACAATGGCTCGCGGAGAACACGACGCCCGAAGTCCGCGGGATATTGAAGAACAGTCCCGGAACCGGTGGCTCGAGGCCTGGAAGCGCAAATTCGAGGATGCCAGTGATCACAGCTCAAAACAACACGCAAGCGCACCTGCCTCCGCCACCGCCACCGCCGCCAGTGAATACAGGCCGAATCTTCAGGATGATCGGCTCCTCGAACGCGGAATTTTTCCTCCCCCGCGATGAGATCAAGAGGTTTCTCAAGATACAGCCTCCAGGCCATCCGTCCTCGTCGGCAGTGTATACGAGGGACAATTTGCGCAGATTCGAGCGGAAGATCGACGAGATCAAGAATGTGGCTAGGGATATTGTCAAGCCACTGACAAGAAATTGTCTCGAATTGGACCTGCGAAGTCTGAGCGACGGCCTGGGTGGTGGATTGGGGTATTTGACCTGTGTGAGGTGCGAGGAGGGTGATATACCCTGGGAGCTGTGACTTTGTTCCTCGAAGAACAAATGAACGTCATTTGACACGACTGCATTTCAGAGACATTGACAATGACGTCCGATCTCATATCTGACTCACCACAGAACATACCTCCCATACCACGAATTTCCCATTCTTCACGACACTTACGAATGACCATTTTTCGAACGAATACCCTGTCCATTTTCAGTTCAATTCAGGCAATGTCAGTGTCAATGTCAGCGTTTCTTGATGTTTAATGTTTGATGCTCATGGCTTGAGTGTGGCAGTATTGAATGAGCGTTTTAGCAGATACTTATGATGCAGTTTAAACATTTTTACGAATTTCCTTGCTTTGGGTGCTTTCGAGTTGGATGTCTCAGTCACCGCAGGTATTAATTATGAGCGAAGGGAATCCAGTCGATATTCTCTCCAACGACGATTTTGACCTTGACCTTGACCTTGGGTGTCGCATTGGGCTTTGATGTCTCGGGGCGGCCCCCATTTCCATCAGTGATACTCTTATATGCTGAAGTACACCACAACTAAAATCTCCATCGCCAATGCGTCTCTGTGAGATGGTTTAGCAATGGGTTTCCCTCCTGGAGTATGCCAACGGGAGGCTCGACGTCAACCGGAAACACTCCGCATGAGTTATTTGGAGAGACATTTGAGAGAATTCTGGATTGTGGGTGAGATATGCTTGCATATGATTGATGTTGTAAAGTCGGCACTTGGCCATTTCGAGATCCATGCGGAGAACATGGACCTGGTCATGAGGCCCTATGACCACGATGATGAAGAGGCACCGAAAGCTTCGTCCAACGTCCCTCAAAAGATGACTGCCTTCCCTACCCTAACGCTCGATCTCACCGACGCCTACTCGGTGGACGTACTCCATGATCTTCGCGAGAATTTCATGGTACAACTTGCTGAGGTCGATGTCCACAAGAATCCGCAGTTCTTGCATACCCGTGGCGAGTCCAAGGGCAAGCTCAAGCACACGGCGCCGAAGGAGGGCAAGTTCAATCAAGCACAAATTCATTCCATCGCAAACCTCATCTTCGTCGAAATGTTAGGCGAGCCAGCATTTACTCGACTCACCCATTTGGTGAAGTGGTACAACCACTCAACCACCGAGTCTCCATTCTGAAATCTCCTTTGGCGAGCTCCATCATAGACATGAAGACCTCGTGGCTCGTATTAAGACGAGTACCAGAAACTCACGATCTACTCACCAAGCTAGGCCCCGGGTGCCGCGTAAGAACACCTCGAAAACAACAATCGAAAGGGAAGGTTGAGAACGAGGTGGACGTCGATAACAAGGGAAATGCTCCATACTATCGTGTTGAAGATAAGGTGGACACCCGTTGCAGCTCACAGCGAGCTCTCGCTTGGCAACGGTACGATTATCCCAATCTGGGAAGACGGTCGTTTTGCCGACGGTGTTCTTCTACGGTATGTATAGGTGGGGTGCATTGAAGAAGACGCAAGAGAAATGGTTGGGTACAGCATGTAGGCTTGATGGAGGCTGGAAGTGAGGTAGGTTGGAGAACGACTTGACACTAGCTCAGACACTGTACTCATCATTTACCATCCCGACCTCGACGTCATCCAGAAAGGTCGCGAACGTGTCGTCGTCGAGTTCCATCTCGAGTCTGCTGAGTCTACATCGATCAGCCTGCATCCAAGAAGACTCCGGCGAAGCAAATGCCAGCAATTCTCCACCACGGTAGCACGCCTTGGATTTACTGCATGGTGGCCACCAGCGCCAGTGACAAAGCAGACCTATCGGACGTCGATAGCGATCACGATTGGTGTCGATTGCGTGCGCCTCATTCACAATGGAGACTAATCTAGTTGTCGCAACGCGCCGAAAGACAGTGATATCGCGATTGTGGGCACGGAGTGGGTTGCATCAGCGGCCATGGGCACCTACCAACTATTGCGCCGGGCAGCGTTGTGGATGAAAATTGTGGCAATGGTGGATTGGACTGGGTACTCGACAACGTAGGCAACGAGGCAGACGACGCGTTGCAGATGACGGGAACCTTTGTGCGAGCAAGGAAAATGACTTCACCGCAACGAACTGTTGTCTCTCAGCCCACCAGGCGTCTTCCTTCAGTGCAACCAGACACGATTGCCCCCTTCCTGTTGATGTCGGTGCCCGCCTCGCGAGCTTTCTGGGCGTGGCTTGCGCGGTGTAGAGTACATACTCTTGAACATCACGGAAAGAACCCTTCGTATGGTATTCAAGATGTCGGTACTGGCACATCAGGTTGCAAATTCGTCTGGGACGCTGCCAGCTTAAATACGTGCACATTGCGCACGGAGCAGTGGCACCAAACTTTCTGTCGGCAGATGAACCACCGCACTTAACCGGAAAACGCCGACGCATCACTGAGGCATCACCGTGGAAATAGCCAGTATGACCGATGAAGTCTTGCCTTGTGGTGGCTGCACGAAAACCACCAGGTATGCATGCTAGTGGAAGAAGAAGACGTATGGTGATCGATGAATGAACAGAATGCACATCTCGTGCTCCGTATTCCGTACTCAACCTCAGGCACCCATCAACCTATCTGACATTCTACTCTCGACCACGACGGCACGCTCGTTGAGCTCGCCGCAACAAGAAAGCAGTGTTCCGATCCCGTATGGTTGGTATATTCGTGAAGTCCCATGCATTTCGTCGGCCCAGAGCATCGTATGGAACGAACCTGAACTGCTCAGGCTGCTCTGGCTCTTCTTCCTCCTCTTCGTCGCCGGCGTCATGCTCAAGGTTGTGGTCGGTCGCTGGCGTGGTATCTGCTTCTTCAACCTCTTCTGCTGCCTTAGCAGCGGCATCAGCGGCGACGGCAGCATCGTGACTGTCTTCAGCATTGTCGCCCTCTTCCTCCTTGTCCTTGCCCTCGCCCTCATACTTGCCATCTTCTTCCTCCTCATCCTCTTCCTTATGGTTATCGTCGTCTTCGGACTTGTCGTCATCCTCACCCTTGTCCTCATCTCCTTCTGCCTCCTGGTCTTCTCCATGTCCGGAGTCGTCATTACCATCTGGCTCCCTTCCATTATCCTCGCCGGCTTCGTTGCCACTTTGCTCGCTTCCTCCATAGCCACTGTCCCAGCTGTCTTGACGGTCATTCCTTTCAGTTCCTCCTTCTTCGTATCCTTGAGCATCCGCAGTCTCTCGCTCAGTTGGTTCTGTGGATTGCTGCTGCGTGCCTGACGAGTCTCCTTGTAAGCTGCAGCATACCAGCCAGCCAAAGATTCGGCGAAGCATCAACATAAACAGCTCACGTGCCGCGCACGTCACCATGTTCCTCATCGTACCATGGACTTCTTTTTGTGAGAGATCGTCCAGTACCATCCGTGGAACAGATGCTGCTGGTACGGTGGGACTTGGAGGTCTGTACGGGTCGCTAAGAGCGTCGATGATGTCCAGGACAAACGGAAAGATGTAGTGGTCGAAAATGTTGCGGCCAAGGCCATCGATGTTCGAGTCCGAAAGGATGACTCGAGCATATGTGTGCAACAGTATGTTCTGGCGGAGGAATTGGAAGTATTGGACGGCAAGCTTCAATGCCGTTGTCGCAAGATATGGTAAAGCGAGGTAGCAAACGAGCTCCAGGGGAACAGCGTTTGTGAGGTAGTCGTATGGTAGGCAGGGATTTTGAAAGATCTTCTGCAGTTGTGCAAGGTTGAAGCATGCAAAGAGGCAGAAGTTGATGATTTTCCACATAGGTTGTTGCTGCCGGTACAGGCACAGGTAAGGCATTTTGATCGAGTAAGTATTTTGCGCTGGATACTGGACAAAGCCAATGACTTCCTTGCTGAGAAGGAGCCACGCAGGCTGAGAAGGCTAATCTTTTAAGGACGAGGAAGTAGCGGTTCACGCCCACTCAGGAAGTTCGCGGTGCAGACAAAGGTATTGTTTATCGACGACATCATGTCTAAAACAAGGTGTCGCAGAATCATCAGCGCTGCGGATCGTTATGTCCCTGTTGGCAGGCTCGGCGAAGCTGTGGCGGAGCGTAGACCATGGTGTTGAGCGTTTGTCACGAACACCCATAGTCTGCGTTCGTTCTGGATTTGTTGTCTCGATGCATGAACATGTCTCGGAACACCATTGTTCAGCTACCTGCTGTCCCAAGTGTGAGGATCATGGCGAGGCTGAGTCCAGCCTTGCAGATTGAGACTGTGCCAAGAACATAGGTGAGTTGAGACAAAGCAGCTTTGTGTCTCTAGACAACCTGTGGATGATCCAGAAGATGACTAAGACAGTTTCTGTGCTCGTCGTGAAGTCACAGCTCAACCATGCTACCAATAATGCAGCCGCTTGACCGCTGAGGTCCTCTTGGTGTTGAAGCAGGCAGTGTCGGGACCGGGAAACAAGCACCCAGTTCAGGCATCACACTCTCCCCAACCACAAGAGGCTTTTCGGCGTCAACCAGATATTGTGCTCTGCTGCAATCTGACCAGCATCGGGGCTGTCCGCTTCACGCTCCCTTGCAGCTTTCATCTCAATCTGATTGATTTTCCATGACCTCAAAACCCACGTACTCGCAGCAGCGAGCAAAAACATACCACCCACAAAGATCTGCGAGCTGAGATATCCAGAAGCTGCAACCATCTCCAAAGCGATCGGTTCGGCGAAAGTCGACGGGAATGTCAAAACAAGACAGATCACCGTGAAGGAAGAAGGCAACCTTTTCAAGCCAACCACCTCGGCCGTGACTGGCGTAATAGTCATCCAGAATATCCCAGAGAAACAGCCTGCAGTAAGGGCAAAGAATAGGAGAACTCCATAATTCTTGGCCGGCACCCATATCGCAAGACAGACGACTCCAGACAACGCGGTCATCAAAGCAGCCATATTGATACGGCCAAAGACGTCGCTATAATACCCGACGACAGGGCGTCCCAAACCAAGACCGAGATTGAGGACAGCGCCAACAACTGAGCCTTGTCCCGCGGTCAGACCTATCGAAGTTGCATAGTTGGGCAGCGAGTACAGCAACACGATATATCCCAACTCGGTGAAAAATCCCCAAGCAATAAGCAATATGACTTCGACATTCCCGAGCTCTCGGTAACCGAATGCGTTCTGAATCGGTTGCACGGCCTTGTTTCGATCCTTGAGCAGGAACGAACATATGACGTTCACCGCCAGTCCACAAAACGCGAGGATTCTGTAAGCCCAATCCACGCCTAATTCTTGCACAATACGGCCAGCAACGAGATTGTATGCCAGGCCTCCCAATCCAGACCCAGCAGATGCGATTCCCATGGCCAGGCTCCTTCGAGTCGAAAACCATTGAGGTAGAACTGCAGTGGCTGGAATGTACAGGAAGCCAAGAGCGAAGCCGAAGCACACTCCTTGAGTCAAGAAGAGATGCCATATCTGAGTGGCATAGGACGCTCCGAACAAAGAGGCGAACAGCAAACCTGTACCAATCAAAAGTGTGATTTGAGTGCCGAAGTACCGTTGTGAGACGGACACCAAAGGTGCACTGAGCCCTGACGATGAGATTGAAAGGCCGCCTATCAAGGCATATTCCAGGTTCGAGGCATTCTCAAACGTGGAGTCGGACAGATAGTGTGCAAGAAAGATGCCCCACGCCTGGTGAGAAGTCAGCTCCGAATTCCCGATGTTCTTGGTCTGCAGCACTGACACTATTGAGACCCCAGGAATGAGCATTTATGAGAAAGACACATGCCGTGCATACCCAACCGTACCCGCCATTGGGAGGTACGTCCTCGACGGCAACGGCATCAGGCGGTGGGTTGTCGTTAGATTGACCTATTGCCAGCTCCCGACGACCAGAGTTTCGGCCACTGAAAGGCTCGTCGAGCTCAACCGCATCTGAAGGACTCATTCACGGTGAGATAGCTTCATGTCCTATGTGAGAGCAAGGTTGACACTCGAAAGCATATGAGGATCATACATTTATGATCGTGGAGAACGTGGAGGAACAAGGAATAGTTGTGGAGAGTAGAGGTCGGTCAAATCCGAGCCTACGTCAGGACTATTATCTACTACCTTTACGCAAGCACGTAGAAGGGCGTCCATAAGTATCATGCATACCTGTGGAAACCTGCTAATGTTACAAGCTTTGCAGAGATGCAATCTAAAAGTACCGTAAGACTGCTACACAATGACAACCCTCCTTTTCTCCAGTCGCCATTTTATGCGGGCAAGTGCGCCGCCAATGCATACTGACTTAAAGGATAGACCATCCTTGAAATTTGCGCGTCCTATGCCTGCTCCTGCGGCTGGACATCCAGAACGGTCATTTGGTGTTCGTGTCATTTGCCCTGGTCTGAGTTGAGCTCTCGACACCGATTTCAGTGGATTGCGATGACACATCAGTGCCCTTCTGAAGACTCCGAGGCACAAACTCCGGTGCAGTCGGCTTTAAAGGGCTCTTCGGTCTGTCTTTACTATCAGGATCCTTGGTGTCGCTGACAACCAAATTATCAGTATCTTGTTCATTGCTGGCCAGGTCGTTGATGAGACGAACACCCTTCGATCCGGTGGCAACCTCCTTAGATTGTGTCTGTACTTGGCTGGACCAGAGTTCGTTGTAGGCGCCCTGCTGTCTGATTAGGACTTCGTGCGTTCCAGATTCGACGACCTGGCCATCTCGAATAACAAGAATCTGATCGGCGTGTAAAATGGTCGACAACCGATGCGCAATTACGAGGGTGGTCTTGCCAGCACAAAGCTTCCGCAAGCTTGTCTGAATCTGCTTCTCTGTGACACTGTCGACACTGCTCGTAGCCTCGTCCAGGAGGAGCATGTCAGCTTTCTTCAGCATTGCCCTAGCAATTGCCAACCGTTGCAGCTCTCCACCAGACAACTTGGTTCCGCGCTCACCGATTTGTTCTTGATAGCCATTGGTGAATGTCATAATCTTGTCATGAAGTGCAGCTGCTTTGCATGCTTCAGTAACCTCTTCGTCGGTGCAGTCGACGTCGGGATACTTCACGTTTTCCATGATCGACGCATTGAACACCACTGGAGTCTGGGGGATAATGGCGATGTGGTTACGAAAGTCTTCCATTGCAATTTGCCGGACATCTTGTCCGTCGATCAAGATTCGACCTTGTTCCGGATCATAAAAGCGAAACAGTAGTTTCAATATCGTGCTTTTGCCGCTTCCAGTTTGTCCCACCAATGCAATAGTCTGGCCTGGGGTGCCCCGGAATGATAGATTGTCTGCTACTTTCCGCTTGCCATCGTAAGAGAAAGTTACATCCTCAAACTCGATTGCTCCACCCAGGAACGTGAATTTCTTGGGGATTGGTGGATCGCATACGGCTGGTGCTTTCTCGAGAAGAACCAGCAATCTCTCAGCATTCACCAGGTTTCGAGCGACTTTCCACAGATTGTTGGCCAAAACGTCCAACGGAGAAGTGACCTGAGCCCAGTAGGTGACCAAGATAACAAAATCACCGATCTTGTGCTGCCCATGACCAATTTGCAACGCTGCCACACCACATGCGCCCAGGAAGCTTATTGATGGAATGGTATAACGGACAAATCTGGTCCAGCACTCATACAGCCAGAAGGTCATTTTAGTGGACCGGTTGATATCGCCTTTTTCCCGGTAACGTTGCATTTCATGAGAGATGCGACCAAATTGGGTGACTGTCGACCAGTTCATGGTAGTCTCTGTCAAGTGGTGCCACTGGTCCAGCCATGAATCTCTGCTCAACCGGTTCAGAGCTCGCTTCTTATGCAAAGCCTTCAACGTCAACCAATAAAAGAAGATGGAGGTCACCATGACAATAAACAGCATATAAGCTCCGAACAGATATGTGAGAACCACGGCCGCCGCGCAAAAGTCGATGATTGTCGGAACGAAATCGAACAAGCAATCGTGGAATAGGTCGACCACATCCGAGCCCTGATTCATCGTCTGCCAGATAATCGACGACTTCTTAGAATCATGAAAGTTGGCTGACAGATTCATAAGGTGATCATAGCAATGACGATTCAGTGCGATGGTCATATCGGTATTGAGTTGATATGATAGCCACGTATCGACCAAAGATAGCCCTGCTGGCGAGTTAAGAAACCTGAGAAACCCGTATAATGCGATGGCTGCCCAGGGGACATGTGTTCCCAACCCATTGACAACAGCACCAAGACTCAGTGGGATCCCTACCGTCACAATCCGTTTCAATCCACTGCATAGTAGCATGCCACCGAACAAGACACGTTGTTGCAACGACCTAGGAAACATGAACGGCAAGAACACCTTGAAAGAGGCAAGGTATTGCCAGCCTGCCCGTTGATGTATTTCCTCTCGGTCTATCTCCTCTTGGTCGAGTACTTTTGCCGGCTTTCGCTCAGCCGATTTGGATGAGCCATCTTCACCGCCCAACAACGGCTGATGTTCGTCGTCATTTCCGGTCGACTTCCCGGTTCCAACGCATTTGACTAGAACGGTCGCTCCGAGCAAGATGCTTGTCAACCCAAGCTGGATCCCTTGTAGGATGCTTCTCGCATAGATTAAGCTGTTCGATGGTGATGTTTGGTCCAATTGAAGAGCTGAGACAACACTTCCGAAGATGAACAAGGTGGCCCATGCGCCGTTGTGCGGATATGATATGATGCCGGCCGTCTCGGTCAGGCCTAAAAGCAGAATGCTCCAAACCAAAGCGAGATATAATGCGTAGACGACGTCGGGGTCGCTGGTAGACCATGGGTCAGATAATTTGGCTGCAACTATGGCCTGGGCACATGTTGAGATGAATGCCAGAGAACAGACGCCGAGCTGGAATTTCTGCAATTTTGGACTTGTAGGTGGTCGAATGCCTGCAAACGCAGCATAGCAAGTGGCGATGATATAGCAGGCAAGTGGTAGGACGACATTCAGGGTTTGAAAAGTCCTCAACGTCAAGCGGCGATCAAGCATGATGTGGTATAAAGTGTTCAAGAAAGAGGTTGTCTGTGGATGCCTTTGCCCGCAAGAGAAGAAGGGGCTTTTGAGGCTGAAGGACTATGACTTATGATGCGGCTGCCTGAAGCGTAGAACGTCAGGTCGGTGGCCTTAAGTATTCAGACGTCGTCGTTTTGTGGTATGTTGTAACCGGTGACCTTAGATGAGAAGATTATACCGGAGAGTGCCCTGAAGTGGCGCAGGCGAGGTTGGTGCCTGTTGCCTGTTATAGTTTGAGTAGTGCGCTCTTTCCACCAATGATTCATAACAATGTGGCAAACAAGCAGGAACAAATACCATCTGTGAAAGGTATACCTCAGGAGGTAAGGTCGGCATCTTTCATGGAGTATATCGACGACAGAAGTTCAATGTCCAGCAGGTTCGCGACGGTGGGTACCTTGGCTCCAAGCCAGTAGCAATGTATGGTAGGGCTTATCAGCCTCACTAGCACTTAGCCCCTTCTCTTTGCCAAGGCCAATGCTATCCCAGTGTACCTGAAGGACTCTCGGATAACAAAGAAGAAAGGTATCTATCTAAACCTGGGGAGCAACAGCGGTCAGATGGAGCCATTTTTTCTAGGAGCAGGCTTGCCGGCTCTACCATGGTCAATACCATTTCTCAGAGCTCCCACGTCGCCCGATGTATGAGACACCAACGGATTACGGATGCAAGGTACCTTTGAGGACCTGCAAGCCTGTTTGAAGAAGATGGAGGGAATTTTGGAGGTGCAAATATGCCTTTGACCGTGGTTCAGACTCTCGCATCTTGCACTTGACAATGGCCGCGCCCCATGCAACCATGTCGATTCCACGTTATTGGGGGAGGCATTGCCGCGCATAAAATGCAAGTCGACTTCACTTGTCACCGTGACTACGACATACAAAAAGCCCAAGTCACTCGAAGGCGACTGTGAACTCGCCGCATGGGCTTTGGTGAGAGAAAATAGCTGAAACGTCAGGATCCACGGTTGGTGGACGCCAAACAAAATTGCAGCAACCCTGGCACGGAACCAAAGCATCGATGTGATTCGAGGTGAGTTTGCCATTGGGCTCACACGCGGCACAAGTGTCATCCCCGCGTCTTTGGGACTGTCATAAGTCCCTCCACGAATCGGGTCGACTTCTGTGTCGCACAGCATAGGTAAGGCAAATATTTCGTGGGCATGATCAGTCTCAGAGTCGGACGAGCAGGATGCCTGCAAAAGGCTGACAACTTCAACCACGACCCAAGTTGAGTGATCGGACCAGTGGCATGTGAGTACTTTCAGACTCGGCCTGGCCAAAGAATGGTGCAATGGCCGCTCTGGTGACTTCGCGAAACAACCCGCCTACGACAGCGTCCTGCAGCTCCAGCCCAGTCTGTTTGAAGTCTGGGAAAGCATTCAGCTCAAGTAGCCAGACGTTTGCGTCTGCATCGACCAAGAAGTCCACGCCAAATATTTCAAATCCATTGGGAATGGCCTGAAAATGGACCATTTGCTCACGCGCGGCAGCCTCAAACACCTCTCCTGTCACAGCACATATTTGCCGGAATATATCTTCTTTCCAATCGGCTTGCAAGCCGGTTGATTCTAGGCTCCAGAAGGGGTAGACAGAAGAGCTTTTGGTAGCTTCATCTTGAAAGCAGGTATTTGTCAAGTGCTGTGCTAGGTCAAGCGTGCCCGAGTCCTCATTTTGACGTGGTGATTGATATGTCTTTGCCGCAAAGAGTGCAAGCATATCCCTGTAGACGTAGACCTTCAATGCCCCTGCCGCCAATACATATGCCCGAATATGGAACTTCCGATTCCCGTATGCTTCGAGCAACAGAGGCGGGTCGATGTAAGGCTGGGCAATAAAGTGTCTGAGTTGAGAAGTCATCACGTTGCCTTCATTGAAGGCATCTTCTTCATCCTGTGCAGTGGGCCCCTGCGCCTGGTTGTCGACCTCGTCTTCAGTATCGTCGTCGGACTCGTCTCCTTCCCACTCCTCGAATACGGCTTGGAGTTCCTCCAGACTGGAGAACAACCTTATGCCGTTACCACCATCGCTCATTCCAGGCTTGAGAATCCACCATTGTTTCTGTTCAGAAGATTCTTTTTGCTCGTTTTCCGTCATACTCTCATTCAAGTCCCAAGCATCCACCAGAGCTTCATCCAGAAATTCGGCATAATCAAGCTCGAAGTGCACGCACGAGCGGAAATGCTTGGTTAGGATACTGTCTGGATGTTTCACTAGCCATGTTGGCACGGTATTTGACAGGTAGTGCTTGCGGATGAGTGCTTTCCGTATAACATAGGCACCAACTTGGGATGTCTTCGAATACTGCAGCGCATGCTCAAAGTCCAGAGATTCATAAGCTGTGATTTGCAGGACGCGCTGAGCAGGATCGTGCAAATCGCGCATTGAGGAAATGAACTTGACTGGGATGTCCTTGAGAGTTCTGAGGGCATCCAAAATCAACGGTTGCACATAGGCATCCGGGTAGTCAATCAATGCATGCAATGTGGATGAGTCCTGAGCTGGCTGTGAGTTTGCAAAGCTCGTATTGTCTTCCCTACAGAGCCAGATCTCAGTAAAGATGCTTCACGCTACCAGCCCACCCAGGCAAAACTTACTCACAGCTTGATCTCGCCAGTATAATGAGGTAGATGCCAGAAGTTTGCTACCAAAGGTGTTACAGTGATGTTTCCCTGCAGCACCTCCCAGCCATCCCCTCTTCCAGCATCCGAGACAGATTTGCGAACATCGGCAAAGTTTGGAGACCATTTGAATCTGCGGTGAATCGTCCTCGTGACCGTAGTTTTCGCATTGCCTTCCCCTTCTCCACGTTCACGGATGTTCTGTTCTTCCACGTTTGGATCATGGTCCTCGGCTTCTGCAGGTAATTCTTCAAAAGAGCTGCCGCTTACCCAGCGGTTTTGTAACATTTCTGTAAAAACGATCTTGTTCTTCTCCACGTCTTTCCGCAAGGGTACATTGATGCTGTATAGCTGTACATCGTTGGGCCACTCTTTGACCAGCTTTTCGATCAGTTTCGTGCTCAATTTCGATGCCGTAGAAATGATTTCAGGGTCGTGTTCCCTTGAGTCGAACGCATACGACAGCGCAATACTCTTCTTGCCGCTCATGGCCCCTTCCATCGCGCCGCCTATGGTTCCGCTGGACAAAGCAAATACTGCGGTCGTGTTTCGGCCATAATTGGGACCACTGAGGACTAGGTCGATTGGCCCTTTATCTTTGAAGAAGTGGTGCAGACCAATCTGAGTGCAACTCGCAGGGGTTCCGTCGATGAGGATCCATTGCTCTCCATCATCCTTGAAGGGGCGCTCTGAAGTAACTCCATCATCTTCATGAAGAGTTCCCGGGCGAAAGTAGGTAGGCGTCAGAGTCTGACCGACCATGTGTGCTTTGCCAATCCATGATCTTTGCACGTGAGGCAGGATAACTGAGACAGTGTGACCAGCCTTTTTCAGCGTGTCTACCAGAGAATGAACATATGGCGACGAGGCATTGGATGGTGGTCCATCATCGTTTACAACCTGGTTAGTTGTCAGCAGGATGCAAGAGATGATTATTCGATCCTGCTTACAAGAATGTGCATGACTGTATATAGAGTGCAAAAGGAAATCTAAACTCGTCTACGCCGAAAATGCAATTCTGTAAAAGGTCTTGAAAGAGAGACTTGTGAAAGCTCTTGTAGACGAAAAGTCGTCATTTTGATAGAGGCCTTGGCGGGTGGATGCCCTGTACCTAAAGTACCGACGTACAGTATGCGGGGAGTTTTCGGGGGTCTCTTTTGCTGCTCCCCATCAGGTCATTCCGTGCCCAGGTGTTGATTGATATTGGTCGCATACACGATATCATGCACTGCAACAATGAGAGAGCCCGGTCAAGTATCACGCTCGCACTCCCCACGTCGTCATGAGAGTAGACGTTCGCGCCATCGTTCTCGTTCACCAAGACAGCGAAACCATGCCCCTGCGAAAGCCCTTCCCTTTAACGCACAAGAGATCTCGAAACATGATCTGCCCTCGTACCAACCCATGTTTGCGCTCTACCTAGACATACAAAAACAAATCGAGATTGACGACTTGGATGAGACCGAGGTGAGAGGCAGATGGAAGAGCTTTGTTGGGAAATGGTAGGACCAGACCCCGGCGCAAAGATGCGGAAAATAGCAAATGGTCGCTAACATGGTAGGAATCGTGGAGAATTGGCAGAGGGCTGGTATGATCCGAAAACCCTGGAGAAATCTAGAAATCCCGCACCCAAGAGTGGTCCAGTCGACGAGACTCCCAAGGACGAGGACGACGACGAATATGGGCCTGCGCTCCCTGGGACCAGTGTGACCGAAAGACAAGAAGGCTCAGGCTACGGCCAGACACACGGAGCGTCCATACCGTCTGTGCAAGACCTCCGTGCTCGAGATGAGCAAGCAGATGAATACGCCACTTCAGCACGGGAACGATACCGGGATGATATCCGTCATGGGCGAGCCATTGACCGGAAGTTGCAGAAAGAACGGATCGACGAGATAGCACCACGGGCAGAGGCGGGTACACGCGAGCGACAGCTAGAGAAGAAGAAAGAGAAGGCCGATTCCAACCGCGCTTTTGCCGCATCCAAGGACGGTGGGGACACCGATCTGCGCGATGCAGACGTTATGGGCGAAGAAGACAGCATCGGCGAGCTGAAGAGAATGCAGAAGGCGAATGAGCGGAAGAAGACTGAAAGAGAGATACGTAAAGAAGAAATTCTGCGGGCCCGGCAGGAGGAAAGGGAGACTCGTCTGGCAGGATTGAAAGAAAAAGAGGACCGGACCATGGCCATGTTCAAAGAAATCGCCAAACAGCGCTTTGGAGGAGGAGAATCATGACCACGCAATGTGACTTCCATATTGCTAGAAACTAACTGGCATTAAGGGCAGCGACAGCGTCTGCGCCGTCCTGTTGCTGGGTACCGTTGGTCGCAGAATTACTGAAAGGGTTAGGGGCTGCTGGGGTCTCCTTCGCCTTGTTCGAGGCGGCCATTTGCCATGCTGGAATGGCGGCCTTGCCGGAAGAACTACCATACGAGGGACCTGGCCCGGGTCTGGATTGTGTAGTGGCAGCAGGGACCGTGGTAGATGAGCTGAATTGTGATGCAGGGGTTGAGAACGAAGATGTGGAGCGTGGAGGATTGCTGCTCGGCGCTGACTCTGTCGAAGGAGTTGCTGCCGTACTGCTGCTGGTTGGAAGCTGACCTGGCTGTGTGCGTGGAATGCCCTGACCGCCGCTTCCAAAGGAGCTACTGCCACTACCCATGCGATTGCCCATGAGCAATTTGAGGCTGCCCAACTCGCTGCTCAGCTCTTTCAACTGCCTCTCACTAGCATCTCTGACACTGTCAATTGATTTGGGAAGGCTCTCTTTCATACTCTTGATGTCTGCCTCCATCCGTCGCGAATCATCCTCCCTCCTCGTGTTTGCAGCTTTCAAGTCGGCGATAATTGACTCGATATCATTGATGGCGGTGTCCAGCTTTTGCGTGCGGGCTTCTTCTGCTTCTTTCAGCGCTGCCGTGTCAGAAGACAATGTATCTAGAAGTGCAAAGGCCTTGTTGAACTGCTCATCGATGGCGGCCTTGTCTTGCTCTAACTGCGGTGGAGTTGGTGGTGCGATAAGTGGTTTGATATATCGGTCGGCGAGAACATAAAGTCCATAGCTGGCGCCACCTACTACCGTGGCCATGATGAACCAGTCTCTCCAATCTCTTCTTGGTGGCTCTGGCGGAGGAGGTGGTTGCCAGGCGCCATATTGGTTGTACTGATAGGAACCAGGTGGACCTCGGAGTTGTTGTGATGAAGGAGGATAGTATGGTGAGTTCTGTGAAGTCGCAGGTGGAGCGGAAGCATCGCCAGCGGCGCGAGCAAGCGACAGGTCAATCTCTTCCTGAGTCAAGTTCTTTGATCTGAGGAATTCGAGTCTCTTCTCCAGGGGAGCAGTTGCGACGGAGGGATCCTGAAGGAAGCTGACTGCTGAGGAGACGATATCCTCGCGTGGCGCCATGGTGGGTAACGTGCTCTACCTCATGCGATGAGAATGGCTTCTGTCTGATATGGATTGGTCACGTAGGGGTCTCCCGTAACAACGTTGATGGTGGTTGAGATTTGGGGATGGCGCGAAAGACCAATGGATCGATTGAAGACGGTAAATGTAAGTGACCTCAACTGTCTGGCTGCGCCGAGCCGAGGCTTTGGTGGTTTGGCGGGAGGCTGGTGAAAGATTATGGATCACGTGAGATAGACGCGGTGGTCGCCCCATACAAAACTATTCCAGGCGCAAGGGCACCTAAACGCAAGACTACTCCAGGCGGACGGTACCCGAGCGTTTGCTGGCTGCTCACGTGACTGGCCCACCAATTCGTCGCTGTGGTGATCGTGCTTTATTGACTCGACCAATTGGGTGAACTCATGTTCCATTTCACCTGCGGTGCTGCACCAACGTTGCGCGCGATCTAAGTGCACCCTTGAACATCGACGACTTACAAACATATTCAAGACAACACGCGTTGGTCGACATAGCTCGAGGCGCGAGCTCTACCAATCTTTCCGCCGACAACATGTCGCAGCCGGCAGGCTTGTTCAGCGTGCGCCGCCCTCGCGAAACATTGGGCAACATCCAGAATTTCTCAGGAATACCACAACCAGCTTCTGCAGTCAAGCGCGTATCATCGAGTCATGAACTCCGAACCGCACCGTACACTGCTTCGCATGTTCGATCGACATCAATAAACCAAAGCATACAGCGACCAGCGCAACCCAACTTCCACCGCTCGTCTTCGGGTGCTAATCTGGCCGATGGAGGAGCGTCGACGGTCAGGCGATCAGCCTCGAGTAATATCTTTGGAAGCGCAAACCCTGGGCGACAGAGTCTTGCACCAAATCAATTATTCGGGTCTCAAACACCAGGCACTCAGAGTGTACAGCGCCGAAGTAGTATATTCTCTCGCCCGTCTGGTCAAGGGCCGACCACGCATCAGTCATTCTTTTCGCAGCCCCCTGCCCCAGCTGGCGCTCCCAAAGATCCTCGACCGCTGAGAGACTCGTCGTATAGAGCGCGATTGAGTCAAGAAATACTAGACTATCTGACGCAAAACAATTTCGAGTTGGAAATGAAACATTCCTTAACCCAGAACTCAGTCAAGTCACCTACACAGAAAGATTTCACATTTATGTTCCAATGGCTGTACCGGCGCATCGACCCAGGGTACAAGTTTCAGAAGAGCATTGATACGGAGGTGCCGCCTATCATGAAGCAGTTGAGGTATCCGTATGAAAGAGACATCACAAAATCACACCTTGTTGCTGTCGGAGGACAAAACTGGCCACGATTTCTTGGACTGCTCCATTGGATGATGCAGCTTGCGCAAATGTTGGACAACTTTACGCGAGGCGCCTACGACGACGCATGTGCGGAAGCCGGAGTTGATATTGCCAGTGATCGAATAGTCGTTCGGTTTCTCTTTGGCGCATATCAAGACTGGCTCCAAATGGGTCCGGAGGACGATGAAGAAAGCGAAGCAGCGGCCTTGCAGCCACACATTCAAGCGATGACCGACGAGTTCGAACGCATCAATGCAAAACACGTGGAAGAGTTGCAGATCTACGAAGCCGAGCATGAAGCTCTCCAGGCGCAACTTGACGAAATGGAGCGCGACGCACCCGATATCGCCAAACTGGACAACCATTTCAAGATCCTCGGCGACGACAAGAAGAAGTTTGAAGAGTACAACGCAAATGTGCAGGCCAAGATCGAAAAGTACGATGCTCGAATTAAGATTCTCGAGGCCGAACTCCAAAGAACAGATGCAGATCTGCAAGTGGTAGAGCAGGAACGAACAAGCCTCCAGCAATCCGTTGACCGGCAAGGCCTGAACATCCAGGACATCGATCGCATGAACACCGAACGTGAGCGACTGACCAAAAGCCATGAAGACGCATTGGTCGCACTAGACGAGGTCAACAAGCGAGTCCTCGAAAAGGAAGCCGAGACAGCAAGGAAACTCGAGGACCTTGAAGTTGTCGTCAAACGATATAATTCCTTAGGTTATCAGATGTCACTTATTCCCAACACAGCGGTCAACGCCAAAGGTGCAGACTATGAACTGTCATTGACTACCTCATCCGACAACTTCTCAGCATCAACCTCCAGGCGACACGGCTCTCCGGAGTCAGATCGTCTGCTAGCGGACTCGAATGTCGGCTATTCACCAATCCACCTTCTCAATCTCGACTTGAGGGGAGCCGTACGCAACGCTTTCACGTCGCTTCGCAAAGAAATCAACGAGCGCAGAAAAGCAGCTGCCGATGCTGATCTCAATGCTCGCGACTTTCTAGATAATATATCCGAAGCGCTGCACGAGAAGAACACGGAGATCGATAACTTGAATTACCGCGTTAATGAAGCCAGCAGGCTATACGCGAGTCTCAAGGAGAGTAATAACACGACGCACACGCAGCAGACCAGCGCCATTGAGAAACTTGAAAAGGAACTTGCGAGGATGAGGGAGGGTTTGGAAAAGGGTGTGGTTGAGCTTGAGCAACGAGAGATGGAGAGTCAGGTTGCGTGGGAGAGTATGCGCGAGGAGGCGAGTCGCGTGAGAGAGGAATTGCACACCGGGATTGAGAAGTGTTTGGAGGATGTTATTCGGTTTAAAGTGCATGTGCAGAAAGGACTGGAGGAATTCGAGGGTTGGGTTACGGAGGAGGTTGAGCAGGAGTTGTTGGGGGATGAGTTTGGGGCTATGGCGCTTGAGGAAGGTGATGGTGATGAGATGGGTGAGAGAGGAGAGGAATGAGGTCGGTGATGGCTGTTTGGTATATTGTCTTGATATGATGAGTGATGACTTGCTTTTGGGTCTAGTATGGGCGTTGGATGGTGTTGCATACCCTTAGGGCAGGAGAGTAGGTCGTCTGTCTGGGACGAAATTGGATACCATGCTCGATGCACAGTACTTTGACCGTCGAGAATATTATCAGGGGTGTCTGGTTCGAGAAGCAGAGACGGATGGCACAGCCAGTCACACTCGATATATGTGGTGGACAAGATTATCATCTTCATTCCTTCGTATTGTCATGGTTTTCATCCCATCGTCAACGGTCATGTAACATCAGACCCAGGCTGACGGTGATCTTGCCGTCTATCATACATACTACGAATTCTCCCCCTACCTTTCTCTTCGGAAAACCCAGACCATACCCATATCGACTTCAATGCGAAGCACAGGTCAGTCAACTGTACCGTGCCCTCTTGTTCGTGCGATGCCGAAAACGCCTGCAAGAAAAAAATGCATAGGTCGAGGATGAAGAAGTTCAAGCACACTACGCACCAACCCTCACACCACCACCTTGGTCAGCACTCACACCTTGCTGTGAGTCCTCCTCCGGCAGATTCTCAATCTGTCTCACCAAGAAACTCTTCTCATCCAGAAACTGGTCATCATCCGTGCGACCCTCCAAAAAGCCCGGCAAAAACTTCAACAAGCGTCCCCGATTCTTGATGAGAATCCTCCTCACCTCATCACTCTTATTGGGGTTGGCGACAAACACCTTGAACACATGGAACGCCTCGTACTGGACCATTTTGCGATCATCCTTCAACAAATTCATCGTGAGTTTCAAATTGTCCCCGGAAGCCACATACTGCGTCATGATCACATAATTGGCGCGGTCGAGCAATAACTCGCCCTGCAGTTTGATAGACTGCCGTTTCGTCACGTATGATTGAGACAATAGCAGTGTTGTGTTGTAGTGTGCCTTGAAGAACAGGTCGTAATTGGTCGCGAGGTATGTCGACACCAGTTGTTTGTGTTTCCTCAGGATTTCCTAGTTCGTCCACGTCAATATCAATCCACTACACAAAGAATGGAGGTGAACTCACTCTAAACGTGGTGAACGCATCCGCGCTGACCTCGAAACTGCCCTTATTGATCCACGCAAAGAAATTCCAGAACAGTCCCTGACCCGTCTGTTTCTTTGTGACATCCACATCCTGCAGGACGACCGCCCGCTCACCAGGTCTTGACTCGTCATACAATATCACCGCGGCAATCGTGTCGTACTGTAATGCCTGTCGCAAGATCGTGCCACATGGCATCGCGCTCGCAGCGTGTTCATACCCCCGACACAGTTCGACGATGATCTCTGGTCGTTGAAGGACAAGGTACGATATAGCAGAGGGTTCGCTGGATGTTGACGCCCCCACGGGCCTCCATTGCAGGATATGCGAGAATATGATCTGGGCGTCCTTGCGGGCTTCGAAGGGTAATAGGCGCATTGACCGGACGATCTCGTAGAGTATGTCTTCTTGGATGATGCACGATACCAGTTGGTGAACTTGCTCTTGACTACATTCAACCTCTATTTTCGTCAGAACCTGTGTTGTCCGTCGCGCGACGGCTCACAAACCTGGTGTGCCTTGCACAATCATCTTCATCTGCGACATGTGCTTCGCGACATCTTCCTCGACCTGTCGTCCCAAAAGGTCAGACTCACATACACATCTGCTAGATGTGCCCATTCGTACCTTAGGCTTCAGACTCGGGTCTGACAGTTTATACAGTAAATCTTTGAGTGATTTCGCAATCTCAGCGGGTTGCTTTTGGCGTCCTCTCCCGCCGAACAGAAAGGCCATGTTGAACGACGCTGCAATGGCTCGGGAAGCGAAAAATACTGATCTAAACCTGCATATGGACGGATGAAAACTCTCCAAACAACAAGAGAACAAAGGCAGCGGCGCCTGTGGGCGTGAAACGTGAGGCCTACCGGTTAGTTAATTCATAGCCCACGGACCCCTGTTAGTGAAGCCATTTCCAGTGCCGCAGTCTCGGTGTTTTGCATTCTGGTCGATTGGGCAACGATCAAAACAGATAAGATTAGATCAGGACATTCATCCTGTCACACCTGAGAAGTTAAGAATACTTGTTGAAAAGACCAGATGAACATAGTTGATAAGTAACCATTCTGCAAGCAATATTAAAAGCTTGTAAAAGACTATGCCGACAGCTCCTTTCGCTAAACCGGCCTGTACCAAAGAACTGCTCTATTCGCAGGTTGCTCGAGGTTATTCACCAAACCCAACCTCTACCGCTTCTTTACTTCAGCCGGTCCATCTGATACTGCCGTGCTCTTTCCATACGCGTCAACAGCCTTCTCCAACGGAGGAGTCCGCGCTCCAGATAGAGAATCGTGATCCAGCTCAGTAGCCATTTCCTCCACCATACTAGGTTTCCTTTCGACTTCCCGGGGATAGTCATCGTGCGGTTTGCCCTCAAATCTCTTTCGTATAGTTTGAATCATTCTGCCAAACCAATGGAAGTTGAGCGAGTTCAGCACCAGATTACAACCCAGATACACCGCCGCCATCCAGAATGGTGTCGGGCCAGTATGAGGACCCGTAAATTGCATGACCTCGCTCTGCGCCCTGAGACAACTCGATTCTCCCACGCAAAGCTGCCCGTCCCGGGGAACAAAGATTGGATGGTTAGGTGACTCGTGGATCTCGCGGATGAACGAGGTCGTGTTTAGGTGCATTGTATGCCATATATCTTGATAGACACGCAGCGAATTGTAAGTCCCCCAAAGCAATCGGCAGCCAAAGAATGTCACCAGCAAAATCATGCCATTGTACCACTGCAGTTTCGACCCTGTCATGTTGAGCTTGTCGCAGAACCAGTGGATGTTGAGAAAGGGTGTAGATAGCTCGTAGAGGATAAAGACCGGTCCATAGTAGTTGCAAAACGGTCGCTAAGGGCTATGTCAGCTGAGTAGATAAGAAAATACTTCGCGGTAGGACTTACGAAGCCTAACGAGAAGACCGACAGGGCAGTCATAGCATGCGCGAGTATACCAGGGCCGAATACACTGTAGTTGCGGGCGCTGACAACAAGATCCCACATAAAATATCCAGTCGCCAGTGCCTGGATCAGTCCACAGCCACCGGTGTACCCATATATACGTTCAATTGGACTGCGCTGCATGTCGTACCGCTCCTCATCTGTGAACATAACCCATAGCGCCAGGGTATTGATCAGGCAGGACTGCAAAAGAGACACAACATGCACGTCCCAATTGATGCGAGTTCGGCGCGACAGCTTGGGATATATGTCAGGGAAGAGGACTGTCGACAGGACGGGTGAAATAATAGACTGTGTCGTTTGGTACAGGACGAAGGCGAACAGAACTTCGTGGATGTGGTAGGGCAGAGTAGGCAGGTACAGGGCATCGCAGTAGGGTTTGACCAGGCTGACAAGCCACGGCGGCGGCGGCGGTAGGGGATCGATCATCGTTTAGGAGCAGGCGACGATGAGCTTTGCGAGAGAGGATATCAAGGTGAAGTGCGTTGCGATAGAAGCTTGAATCCAAACATGGTCGTGTGAGCAGCTTCAGACAGATCGAAGGTCTTTCTGGGTGGAAGAATGGACGCAGTGACGCAACACGTCGCAAACATTGGGCGCTTTGTTGGGGCAGCAATTCTAGACCTTCCTCGGCTCGCTTAAGGGTTCACTAGGCCTATAGGTTACGTTAGGAACTCCGAGAGCAAAGCTACGATTATTGAACAAGATACTGCAAAGTACAACATTCGCATTCTGACAAATCGTTAGCTATTCACTGTTGAAGAATACCCTGGTTGAGAATCATCACTCTGCCCTCACTCGCTCAAACGCTCATTCCCAATCACACCCAGCGTATCCACTACCAAAATCAACTCCAAACACCAAACCCTACACGAATTAAAGGTGCATATCTTGCGCCGTCATCTGAAAGTACTCCTGTGCCTCCCCCAAAATCTGTTCCGTTCCCGCCGTCAGTGGCTCCGTCCCAAGACCACTGTCACTACCATGATGGTACTTGAGCTTCTGTCCAGTGAGGACTGGAGGAGGTTGCAGATCAGACATTGGAGTCTCCAACCCATCAAACGTGGTCAGCGCCATTGTGTTGTCCTGCCCAGCGTTGACAGGGTCGGCCTCGGTTGGCATATCATGCAGCACCATCGCTGTCTCTGTATCTTCTCCCGTCTCCTCTTCTTGCTCTTGCTCTTCGTCTTCTTCAGCAATACTGTCGGCTTGACCATCGATCATGCCAGCGATACTGCTCGCACAGCTCCCCGACCGCCGGCTGTGGGAGCTCAGAGAGCTGCCCGTGCCGTAGGTCATACTGTCGGTGTACATGAGACTGGTTCCCATGCTGGTTCTTCTCTCTGTACTTGCGTCACTTCCATATTCATCGCCGCTGTCCTCATGCACGCTCAGGTTTTCCTTGTTTGTCACCTCCGAGGAGACCACATTCCAGCTGGCGTTTCGTCCATTCAGATAGCTGCTTGGATTGCTTTTGACCGAGTGACTTCTCTTCAAGCTGACTAGACCAGTTGACTTGGGAACAGGAGCGAGCATCAGTGCCATATCAGGCGTGTTGCGGCCGCGATTGCCCGTGACATGACTTGTACTTAGAATCCGCCGATCAACCGCAGACGTCCTAGGTGTGGTGGAGACTCTGACATTGGAAGTCAGTGGGCCTCTCTTTTTCAGAGCCATGCCGACTGCGCTTCCAATAGCTGATGTTCCACTTCTGATGGAAGTCTGTGCTGTCGCCGTGCTGGCTTGGCTAGGAACGCGCTTGAGGTTCATCGACGCATCTCGTTCCGAGGGAGAAATCTTGATTTTGGTCATTGGCTTTGGAGGTCTGACTGATCGTGCTTGGTTGACCAGTCCTTCCAGTACGCGACGTTCGAGGACTTCTGCTCTTGCATTCATGTCACGGATTTCCTCTTGGCGGAACTGCAGTGCGGTTTCCAGCTTGGCCACTTCTCGTGTTAGTCTCTTTGTCTGACCGCTAAGCTCTTCCTGTTCCCGCTTCAAGTTCGCCATAGACTCTACAAGAGCATTCTTCTCCTGGCTGAGAGCAACAATATCGGCTTCGACCTTCTCCTTTTGAGCTGTTCGCTTTTCCAAAGCAATGGCTGCCTCGGTGGCTTCTGCGGCCTTGGAATCATGATGCTCTCCCATCAGTCTTGCTTGAGTTGTGACCATGCTTGCAATCTCTGCTGCTGTTGCCATGATTTGAGCGTGAACCTCGTCAAGTTTGGACAAGCCTGCCAGAGAATCACGAGTGTCCTTCTGGTGGTTCTCGATGCCAGCAAAAACTTCCTTAGCCAGAGAGGCATGCGAAAGAAGATTGTCCAATTTGTCGTGGACCTCGCTGTCATCATACTTCTCATATACTGGAATCTCTCTCGGTGTTGTCGGCTCCACTGGTGCAGCAGGGACAGCAGGCAATGCTGGGAGCAAAGGCGGAATCGCAGCGGGAATCGAGTCCACTCCAGACTTGATCTCCTCTGTCACACGAGTGAAGCTTTCTGTTTGTTGCTGTGAATGTTCGTAGTGCTGACTGACGACACCCATCACTTCACGAATTGCGGCCAGCACCGCTGGTTGGTGTTCTGAGACTGTGCCTTCCAATCTGGTGGTGGCAGCCAGGGTTTTCGCAACCTCCTCCCGGGTCACACCATGTTCGAATGCGTTCGCGCTGTGTAGACTCTCCAACTTAGTGTTGGAGTCTTCAATAGACGTGAACACCGTCTTGGAATCCTCTGATATGCGCTCGCTAGTTTCTGTGACTGTCGATCCGAGGACATCCATGAGCGACTTCAGATCATCCACTACAGTTTTGGTTCCTGTTGTTGCGTCCAAGTGCGCACTGTCACGCTCTTCCAAGGCGCTCAGCTTAGCTTCATTCGCATGTTGGGCATCATCGTACTTCGTCATGAGCTCAGTGAACCTATCTTCAACGGTGGTTTTGATGTCAGCGTTGGTGTCATCATGCTTCGAGAATAGTGTAGCGTCACGCTCCTCCATTTCCACTTTGCTGGCCGAATGATGTTCCATGTGGCGGTCGAACTCCGTCTTGATCAGTACTGCTAACTCCTCGAGATTGGATGCCGTAGCATATTTGCTCATGTCATCGTGATGCATTCCGAGGACTTTGTTCAACTCCACGATGCCATCTGCACTTCCCTCCACTTTGCCGATGAGCTCGTCGCGTAGATCACCGATAACATTCTTGACATCGTCGATTTTCGTGGCCAGACCACCATGCTCGATCTTCCTGGCCTCGAATGCTTGGGCGGTAAGCCCATTGTCTGCTTCGAACTGCTCGCGGAATGATTTGAGGTCATTCCTGACATCTTCAAGGTCTGTCTTTGTGGGAAGCCCCTCGACATCTGGAAGTTTGATGGCCTCAATTTGACTCTTGATATCCATACACAATGTCTCCACAAGCTGGAACTCGTTCTTGTTGATTGACTCATCTTGAGGCCCGATTGCATCCAACTTCGATTTGAAGTCTTCGACATTGCTCTGAACATCCTTCAGCATGAGCTCGATGATTGTGAAATCTTCCTTGTTTGTCTGTTCACCAGCACGTGTTGTGCACTCTTCAACGGCAGTTTTGAGGTCACTCAGGGTGAACTCTATATCGTCCAGCTGGCTGGACCTGGCGAGGGGTTCAGAATCATCCGAGAGAAATTCATCCAGCTTCGCTTTCACGTTCCTCAACAACGTCTCGATGGCGTCGGTATCCTCCTTGGAAGCCACATTCTCCGGCATGGCAGCCTCGGTTGGAGGTGCGTCTCTGGCATGCTTGACCGCGTCGTGAACCTCGCGTATTGACGTGTATATACCGTCCATGTCGTCCTTGTGGATTCGGGTTTCTTCGTTGCCTGGTCGACTGATTGTGTCCTGGGCTTGCTGAATAGCTTCGCAGATCTCGTTCATGTCGTCTTTGTGAATGTGGACCTCCGTAGGCATTGGAGGTGCAGCCATGCCGTCCAAGGCCTCCACCTTGATTCTCAGCTGGGTTATCATCACTTTCAAACCCTCGAGCTCCGATGAAATGTGGTTTTGATCATGGACGACCAGCTCCTGGCCTCTGGTCCCAGGCTCAGAGCTTTCCGTCTGTTTCTCAGCGAGGCGAGAGATGTCTGCACGTACGTCTTCGATGCCCACCTTTAGAGCATCCAGCACCTCCTCACTTGCGCCCACGTCAATTGGGCGGTCTTTCAACTTCTGGATCTCTGATCTGATCCCATCGACACCATCTTGGAATGCATCGAGCAGTTCGCTTGTGTTGGAAAGAATGCTCTCGCTACCGTCCATTCTAGGGGCGGACCGAGATGTCTCAAGTCCTTCACGAATGACATCAAGCACTTCATCCCTATCCAAGGACGAACCGCTCTTCATGAGCGTCCCAGCTAGTGTGGTTCGCATGTGCTCCAGCTCATCTTTCACAAGACGAACGATGTCTTCACTGTTGCTGCTTAATGCCGACTGGCGATCGTCGGAGAGGTCTCGAATGGCATCCAAAATTTCGTCCTTTTCCAATGGAGAGTCGGTTCTCGTCATGCTCTTGCTCATTGTCTCTCGTAGATGCTCGAACTCCTTCTCCATCGCATCTAGCAGGTCCGGAGTGTTCGGAGCTCCATTCGCTCGATTAGCAAAGCCTTTGTCAACGTCTGCCTGCATAGCGGCGAAGCCAGCTTTGACTGTGTCGATGATTTCGTCTTTTCCGGTGACATCTGCTGCGCGATCCACATAGCTTTCGATGTCGGCTCTAAGATCTTCCAAACCGTCTTTCAAGGCGTCGAGAACCTGCTCGGTGTCCTTACCACTTGCAGCCGAATACTGCTGGAATTCAGTCCTCATGCTTCCAAGAAATTCGTGCATAGCCTCGACGACTCTTTCTCCCATCCCACCAAGTGGGTTCTGCTCCCCTTCAAGGCATGCTCGGATAGCATCAAAGAGGTCTTCACGATTGAATTCAACCTCCTTTGCCACGGGCAGTTCCTGGCGAGAAAGGGCATCTTTGACCACATCTGCGACGAGACCCCTAGAAGCGTTCTCTTGCTGAGCCATTGAGTCTCTAATAGCGTCGACAACATCGTCTCTGCTTAACCCAGCATTGGCGTTTTGCGCTGCAGGCATGTTTGGCCATTCGAAACCATCCAAGCATTGACGTACGGCTGTAAAGACATCTTCCTGTGAGATTCCGGCAGGTGTTGGCATGACTGGTGGCTTGTAATCCTCGAGCGCCTTCCTGACGGCCTCAAGGACATCTTCGTAGCTGATTGCAGCATCCTTGACTTCGTTTTGTTGTGGCTGATAAGACTTGAGACCTTCTTTGAGGGTTTCCAGTATCTCGTCCCGTTCCAGACCGAAGTGCTCAAGAGCAATCTCAGGTTTGCAATCCTCCCACGCTTCTCGCACAGCGGCCAAAATGTCTTCCCGCTCTGCTGCCACGTCTCTGACCGGCTGCTCACGAGGTTGAGGAAGATCGGCCAGAACACCGCTCACAGCACGGACGATCTCTTGAACATCGTTCGCAGGACGAGCCATTTCCAGAGAGCGGTGACTGCTTTCCTCAACGACCCGCTGCACGTGGTCTTTGAGGTCGACAAGGCCTTGCTGAACAACCTTCACGACTTCATTTCGTAGGACAACTTGCAACTCGGCGTCATTTGGTCTGTTGGGAGTGGCTGTCTGTTCCAGCTTCCTCCCTATCTCCCGACCCATACCGAGTACTTCGCCTCGCAGTTCACGGACAAGAACTTTTACCTCGTTTGTAAGACCACCACCCTGTGCGAGAGACTGCTTCACATTCTTCAATGTCTTCACAACTTCTTCTGTAACCGAGTCAGAACCTGACGATGACGCCCTCCTGTCGTCGCCGGATTTGGCCTTGGCCAAGGAGTTGTTGTCTTCCAGAAAATGATCGAGGTTCGTTCTCTTGCCGCCGTCATTGCCCATTGATCGCACCAACGCCCGTGATCCAGACTCTTCTTTCATATCCTTCATGAACATCAGAATGTCCTCAAGCTTGGACATCATAGTCGGATCGATGGTTGTCTGCGCGGGTAGGACTGACTGGCGCACATGAGCTTGGGACTTGACGGCCTCAAGTGTAGTCATGATCTTGTCTTGTCCTTCGCGGGTGGCCATCTCTCTAAGGACCTTTTCCAAAAGGGCAATACTGGCTGCACCGTCAACGCAGGCTAGTGACGGAGATGCTGTGAGCTCCCGCTCGAGTGCCACAGAGAAACTGGTTGGACTTCCAATGCGTGGAAGCCCGAAGCTTTTTCGCGGCGTCGCGTTGTGCGCTTTGTCGTCCAGATAGAGGCCTCCTAGGTTGGCAGCGGAGCGACTGGTCTCGGGGCCAGAAAGTAGTCGCGTATCAAGACTGCTGAGCTTGGTCTCGAGCCCCGCAACAAGATCCCTTAGATTCTGGCGGATATCTTCATCTCTGGAGGATGCAGCCTGCTTGAGACTCATCAAATCGCTATAGTTGTCTTTGCTTCTCTTGTTTAGGCTCGACATCTCCTGCTGCACGTTGGTGACAATATTCGTGAGACTCAATATCTGCGAGGAAAGAGAGTCGAGTGCAATAGAAGGTTGCAGAGGTGTGGAAGCGCCATTCGTGATGTCGCTGAGCGGAGCTGCATCCTGCCTATTCCTCATACTTTGCAATGCAAGCATGTTGGGTGTTGGAGGTGTGTTCTCAACTTCTCTTCCTCTTCTTTCGTCTGGCGTGGGTGTGTCCGACCTATGTCGTGCTGGACTTCGCTCCGGTGATCTGCTGCTGCGCAAGTCCTCGAAGTCTACGAACTTCGCAGACCTCAGGCCTTTGTCTGGTGATCGTCTCTCCAGCGAGTCGCTGAGCCTGCTCACGCTCGGGCTTTGCAGGTTTTGCATACGTCTGTTTTGCGCTCTCATGATGCTTCGATCGGGTGAAGTGGGTGGTAGAGGATTGGTTGTGTACGAGCTCGGCGCATTCTCTCGAGCTCTTGCAGTAATGAGAGCAGCCGCCTCGTCGATGCGTTTAGACGTGTTAGATCTAGTGATTGGACTTCCAGGCCCTCCAGGGTTCAGTGGAAGTGGTGGAGGTGCTCTGTCGGGATCTGAACTATCCCACCTGTGATGTTGTCAGTGCATGTTGACTCGGTTGTACGCTGCAACCAGGCTAATGGGTCTTACATGGGCACGGAGCTCCTGCCAGACTCTGAAAATGAGTGTTGGTGCTTGACCACTCGAGATTCAGCACGGTCCAGGGAATCGTCTCTTGAATAGGTTGACATGGTCAATGCCTTGTGGGGAAATTCTGCTGGGAGGAATGCTGTCAATTGAAATCACAATTATCAGCGCACATAATGATTTTGTCTTCTGTTCCCAGCGCAGAGACACAAAAGCTAGGAAAACCGAAACACAAATTAATGCGAATATCACAAGTACTTGGGTGCTGTGAACTGAATGAACATTGAGCGTGAAACATGACGATTCCACTTTAGGAAGTATCAACAAACCGAAGAAGGTTGTTTTGGGCGCCCGCAGTTCACTAGCACTCAATGTCTCCGATTGGCCATTCCAGACCATGTAACACCAAATGAACAAGAGAATAAAAATGCGGAGTACGAAGTGAGTGGCATTGGCTTTTGCTTTCTGATTCCCTTCCACGGATTCCTGGCTACTCATCGACGGTACTGTCAGGCGTTGAGGTGCATTGTGCTCGCCTCCATTCTATCGAGAAAAGCCTATGCAGGGATTGAAGACTCGAGGTTGAGCTACACATGGAAAGGCAGATAGCTCAAGGCAATCGACCTGCATTGACTTTCACAATCATAGGTACAAGGAGGTCGTCGAAGTCGCCTTTTGTGTTCGTTGATCGAGTGGATGACCGCCCGCACCACAGCCTCTTTTGCGCGGGCGTGCGCCTCGCGAGCAGCGGTCTCGGCCAACTTGGCCTCCGCAACGGCGTCCCCCGCAGCAAACACCCGATCGAGGTGGGTGTTTTTGGCGATGCGGGCGGAGGGCCCCCGACCCGACATTGGTGCTTGTTGCTGTTATTGCTGTTGCTGTTGGCCGTGGGTGGTGTTGATGTTCGTTGAGAACAGGGAAGACGCCACAGTACGATATTCCTGAAGGCCCCCTCCTTCCTATCATTGGTTTTGCAGCCATCCGGAAAGTGCACTGCGAGTGTGACCTTCTCAAAGATGCCCTCCATAGTCTTGAGGGCAGGCAGTTGCGATATAGACTATGTGCTGATAAGCGCATCGTCGTCGTCCAGCCTGGCTGAGTCTAAATACTTCAGCACCACACCAAGAAACAACCGCAACCCAGCACCAGCGCAAATAGCATCTCGCCTGTGCTCGCAAGTGTCTCGATAACTACAACACCTCCACACACTATATCTCATCATGCCATTATCTTCACTACGACGTCGGGCTCTGACCTCAGTAACGAGTATCTCGACTTCGTCCGCAGCCCGAATGTTGCTAAAAGTCTTGGCGATGTGCTGAGTGTTGTTTACCCTCAACCACCACCCTTTCCTAGCTATTTGTTAGGAAAAAGCAGCGCTATCAGAGGACACCTATAGCAAAGATATGGCTGAATAATCGCTCGCCATTCTTTGCACCACGGCTTCCCAAAGAAGCCATAAAAAGGCGCCTGCAGTGCCTGAAAGTCGCCCTGCTGTCACTGCGGGAGCTCCCATGGTGGAGCAACTTATCGAAGAGCACTCAGCCATAGGTACTTATACGCCGGCAATATCAGTGCCTTTGAGTCGACTAGTAATCAATGGACAGAAAGAAATCCATTCTCGCTGTCCCTACGGCTACTCGGGTGCGAATAGGTCCAGGCGATCTGTGATGCCACCAATGCCAGTGCCAATCATTCGATGGCCCACGCCACCAGCATTTGCGGCCCCGGACACCACTGATACCCGGAGAACTCCTGTGTCGCCTCGGTCTGCTATTTTCTATGGCAAGTCATATCATGGCACGCAGGAAGGAGTACTGGGAAGACTCCTGGGGTACCATTGGTCACTGGATGGGCCGAAATCGTTGGGATCAAACACATGAATTCCTGTTCTTTAGAATCAACTACTCAATACAGGAACAACCACAACTTCACTACTAATGTCTCTACTTACTATCACACCTATAACTACGCATAGGGATTCGCTGTGGTTGCTCAACTAGGAGCATCAGCGTATGGCTCAAGTACGGCTCAGCGAACGCGCAGCCCTACTCTTCCATGTCGACCACTGGTTCGCGGTGTGCACAGTCCTCTATTTCCAAAGAATTGTTAAGAACAAAGTTCCGAAAGACCTTGGCACCACGAAGATAAGTCATAGCTACAACGCAGCCACGGGCCTGTTGCTTGTCCTTTTGTACATTCAAATATTCGCTGAACTTCACACGCTCTCCTTTTGTACTTTCCAACTCATATTCCTCCATCGCTCCGTGACCGAAATTCACCAGTCTCGCTGTTATCAACCATATCTTAAATATGAGCTACGAAACTACTACGGATATTATAGGGGAAGACGGGCTTGAGGCAGCCGTTACCTTGGAGGCGATCTCAACGAAAGCGGCTCTGCATGATAGCAGTTCACTTATACGCCGAAACACTGCGATCGCACGACAGGCTAGAGGCCAGCTACTACTACTGTCAAAGAGGGATAGGTGTACCACCCATCCGCGGTCAAAGACCCACACGGACAAGGAGTGTAGCCGGCATCGCCAGTCGGGGTCAAACAATAACCTCAAGCGCAAAAGCGGCGGTAGAGGCGGCAACGCATACAAGAAACAAGCCCAGGCTAACCAGACAAATGGTTCCCTGGCAGAACGGATCCCGAGCCCCCAAGGGGACCCAAACGATCCAATATTGGACTCCAGGGAAAACGCCCCAGGGTATGCCCATCCAGCCCTGCAAGAAGCAACGGGTTTCCGATGGGCTGGCTTGCCAAACGAAGTCCGGATGCTTGTTCTACAAGCCCTTATTCAAGACGGTTGCGCACTGGGTCGCTTGGCCACAGTGTCTCGAGAGTGGCAAACAGAGATCGAGAGACATAACTTCGCCCGGATCAAAGTGACACCATCGCGTCTCGTTGATTTTGGTTCGATGATTCATCGCAACCGGGCTCTCGTCGACTATATCTGGTTTTGCTTGGAACTTGATGAATATGATTGCACCAAGTGCGTGCCTGCCCGTGGAATGTTCGCAACAGATGAGGAGTGGGAAGAGGCATTCAGCATCAGCGATGCAGATGGCTGTCCTATCACCACGGCCTTCCAGAATCTGTTCTCGATTCTAAGCACATGGGATCCTAACGGCCATTTGGTACTCGATATCAGTATCCATTCGCCTAGTGACTCAAAACATTGGTTCAAATATCTGACCTTTATGCCTGATGTTGCTTCAGATATGCTAGAGCAGACGATAACAAACAAAGCCTGTAATGATCCTCAACATGGCTGGGTTGCTGGTTTTCGACACTCCGCTCCACCTAGTAGGGCTATCGACAAAATTTTCCATGCCATCATGGAAGAGGGACCTTTTGATAGCGAGAAGTCAGAGCTCCAATGGTGGGATCAGCTTCCATCGGTCCCAGCGGTAACCAGTTTACTTCTTCGGCAACAGAACCGCCGGCGATGGAAGCCGACTTCGCTCGCACATATGTTCGCCCGTTTTCCCAGACTCCAGGAAGTCCACTACGAGCCTTGGAGGGAATGGGACTGGCTACAGCGCCACACAGATACAAGTGAGTATCGTTGCATACCTGCCCATATCATTGCTCTCTCTCATTTGTATGGGTATTCCGTTGCTAACATCGGTATCTAGAATTCCAATATCTCTTCGAGTCTATCCCACGATCCAACAACAACCTGAAGAGACTTGTGGTCTTTGAGAACTTCAATCAACAGTATCCAGCTATTATGCAGCAATTTCAGTTCGGGGTTGATTTAGTCAAATGCGACGGTATTCGCAACCCAGCCCCAGCTGTAAGTCGTACGGTTGCACTCGCCAGCCTCAAGCTTGAGCATCTCGCAGCATCCTTCATCGTAGATGCTAGCCATTTCTTTGAGATCGATCCCTCTTGGGAGTGGTCAAATCTAACCTCGATAGTGCTTACTTCCAAACTATTCACGCCCGAGAAGGATCCGGTTGAGATTGGAGTTATGCTCCAGGCAGCAGCGGCAGCGGCCAAAAAGATGCCACAACTGGAAACTATGGAGATCTGGAATGGAGGACAGGGGTTGGCGGCGCTCTTCAAGTATCAGGTGTTCCCCGATAGACAAGAGGCTACGATCACTTGGAGAGGTACCTGGAACTTTACTATGGAATCATCTTTAATCCAGGCTTGGGAAGCCGTCATACATCAATATGACGGTTGCAGACTCAATCTGGTTCAGGAACGGCTGAATGAAGCTGCTGTCAAGTCTCATGGTGATGCAATACACTATCTAATGCTTTCGAGCCAGGTCATTCGACCTATCTCGTTGCAGCAGATTCAGATGGAACAGAAATTTTTAGAGGGTGTGCCGACCTGAACTTCAAGTACAAATCTTGCTGGAGGTTGAAATCTTTGATATCATCATTGGCCTATCTGCCTGCCTGCTACATGGGTGCATGAAAGTGGATTGCTGATTTCCCTCCGCAAAGTTGCGGCTGGTGTTGGACAGGCGGTCGCCACGGGGAGGCTTGAGAGTCAAGAATACTTGTGCTGTGCTGTGCTGTGCTGTGCAAGAAACGGCGCTATGCCCGTAACACAGGATCTGGCAGGATACCTCCGTGGGCTGATAGTAAGGCGAGCTGGTAAAGAGGAGGGAGGGAACTTCTGCATTCCCGCTACTTGAAACTCCACACAAGGGCCTAAGCGGCCAATCGTTTGCTAAATTCCGAGATATAGCATTGCCCTATCATAAGGAAATCACTCTGGGGATCGCATGTGAATGTTCTCTGACTGGCGACCCTGACTAGTAAGCAACACCAAATGCACAAGAAAAAAGTGCGGAGTACAAAGTGGATGGCTTTGGTCTTGCTTTCTGATGGTCCCCTTGGTATCAATTCCTGGCTCTTGATATTCATCGACGATACCGTACAAAGGGCGCAGAGGTGCACCCCATTTGTGGCCGCCTCCATTGTACAGAGAAACCTATGCCGATACCTTGAAATTTGAGGTCGAAGTACACATCGAAAGTCGCTCTCAAGGCAATCGATCTGCACTAAGTGCCAGAACCATGGTACAAGGAGGTCACCGATGTCGCCTCTTCCGTTCGTTGATCGTGTAGACCACCCGTGATGAAGAGATCATGAGGCAGCATGGTCCTGCATACATGAGATCGTCATGAAGGTTGGGTCACGTGAAATGTAAAAAGTTCAGCAGTGGAAGGTGGGCCGAAAAGTTCTGCCAAGCCACCGACCGCTGCGCCCACAAACCTCCAAGTCGACATCTTCGGAGAAAGCAATCTTTAACTCGAATCGACAATCGACGCCGCCAGATTGACCTCAAGATGAAGTGTAGGTTATATCGCAAGTACTGCGCACAGCTGTATTGACTGACATTTTGCAGTCCTTAAGGTCGGCCGTGTGGCCATCATCACTCGAGGCCGATATGCCGGAAGAAAGGTACGAAAAGATCGGTGACTGGGCTCTACAGTTCCCATGAACGAGTCAATGGTCAACAGATATGCGAACAGCTTCATTGACTGATCTTCTAGGTCGTCATCATTCAACCCATCGACCAAGGCACGAAGACTCACCCATTCTCCTACGCCCTTGTCGCAGGCATTGAGCGTTATCCCTCAAAAGTCACCCGCCGAATGGGCAAGACGCGAGTCGAGAAGCGATCCAAGGTCAAGCCTTTCATCAAGATGATCAACTACAACCACATCATGCCTACCCGATACACCCTCGAATTGGAGACATTGAAGAACGTCATCACAAACGACACTTTCAAGGAGGTTTCTCAACGAGAAGACGCAAAGAAGACCGTCAAGAAGGCGCTGGAGGAGAGATACCTGAGCGGAAAGAACAGATGGTTCTTCACACCATTGAGATTTTGAGCGCGCACCAAAGGGGAGCTGGTTCGGTTGGCATTTTACGGCGACACAATGGCATGAAGAATTGTAGTTTCGTCTAAGGACGACGGCATATGGTCGATCCTATGCATCGGAAATGAAAAAAGGTCAAGAATAAAATTCCCCCTGCACAAACAGATCATTGCAGCAAGCGGCCTTAGAGAGTTTGGTCATACGCTGAAACGGTGACCGAGAGATCGAAAAAATGATCAGCGATGCTCGTCGCAAGACTGGCTTACATTGTTTCATGGTTGAATCGACTACTTTCCATGCGCTGCTTCAACATTTTCATTCAAGATACAAATCGTCCTTCAGACGTTGAAGATTTCTGAACAAGCCCGCCGCGCCACCACCTTCACTCGATCCTTTGGTGGTTTTGCCCGCGCCTACTCCAGGAGGGAGCGTGCCCTCTGCTCTGGTATTTCTCGACGCATCCAGTGTCTTCCTTCTCTCGTCCACCATTCTTATCAGTGTGTCGACAAACTTGACTCTTGCTCTTTCTTCATTCGTCCCCTTCCATAGGAGTGCTAAGTCTCTGTATTCCTCCACCCTCTGAGCTGCGGCTTCCAGTCCTCTATGGCTGCCTCCATCTGCAACAAGAAGGTCGTTGATTCCTGTCCGTATGCCTCTCAACACCTCACGCGCTTCGTCGTCCTCTGCAGTACTCTGCATGCCTAACTCGGGAGCGGATACCGATATCAATGAGGAGGCTCCTGAGACTTCGGATGGAGGTATAGGCCACTTCATTGCCTCTCCAAACGCGGTCACAACCGCTTCTAACCGTTTCTTGACTTTGCCCAGCAAGCGTAATTGTGTCATGAAGTCCGGTTCCTTTTTAGACGTCTGCGCTTCTGCTGTTGCTGGGGGATCTGGGTCGGACGAATCCACAGGTACTCCATTCACCGCGTGAGTCTGAACAAAATGTCCAATGTCTTCCTTCAGTGAATCCGTCAACAGCTCATGTAGCCCATTGACATCCCCACGCAAGACCTCCACCTCGTAGGCGAGTCGATTCCCACTGCGTATGATTTCGTCCGTCAGAGTACTTAGATCGGACGACGCGCGAATGTTGATGCCATTGAGCGAGGAGAGAATAGAAAGGGTATCGCTGGAAGTGCTCTGTATCTGCGTGGACCTCGTTGCCTTCTGGGCATGTGTCTGGGACGACAAGTTCACGGGTGGGAGGACATCGTTCAGAAAGTCGACTGGATCGAACGAAGATTGTCCGAGTCTCGTAAGCAGCGGGCCATTGGCGTCAGCCTGAGGTGCTTCAGTATCAATCCGAGCAGGCATATCGAGAAGAGGTACGGGAGTGTTCGGAGTATGCAGGTAGAATAGTTGTGGACAGGACAGAATGGTAGATTGTGGCAGACATATCGTCCATTCAGGGTAGTTTCTCGAACGTGCTCCTCTCCATCTGCTCTAAACAAGCCCTCAAGCTGTTCGCGTCCACTGTTCTCTTGCAGCCTGAAAGGTAACGCTGCCAAAGGATATACGAATAGTGCCAAACCTCCCCGAAGGACACCCCTGTGAGTTTCGGATCAAAGATTTGCCGTTGCGGCGCTTGGCGCGAATATAGATATTGTAGTAGAATTTCCGTTCCTCGTCTTCAAGCTTCGTGTTTCTACCTCAGGGAGGTATCTCATCGCTGAATATAGATCCTGTACTGTGCGAAGTCCCGTTAACCTGCATACATGGCACGACTGGGTCCTTTGTCCACGAAGTCTCTTGTGCTGCCAAGAGTGAAAGCATGCCGGCGACCCCTTGCTTTTCAGAGATGTTTGTGCCGGCAAGCTTGTTTCCAGACAAAGTGGCACTGTCTGACATGGAGTACATCGACGACATACGTTTAATGTCCAGCAGGTCCGCGACAGTGGGTGTCTTGACTCCAAGCTAGTAGGAATGTATGGTAGAGCTGATGCCCTTTCCCTTTCCAAAGGCTATTGCTATCCCAGTGTGTCTGAAGGACTCTCGGGTAAGAATAAAGACTGGCTCCTATTTGAAGCTGAGAAGCAGCAGCAGTCAGACAGTGCGACTTTTTCTGGAAACACGCTTGCCCGGGCAATACTGCCTCACGAGGTCCTCAACCAGGCACTGAGATCACTTCACTTCTCTGCAGCTACCAACAAACTTCTGAACAACGAAAGCTTCACAAGTTCCTCAAACAGCCTGAAATTTTTTCAACTGCGTCCCTTTTCATTCCACCTCACTCCTGCCTAAGGTTCGTTCTGCTTTGTGCCAACCACACCCTTGTTTAAACTCATCCATGTTTCCTTCATGCTATTCCCCGTTCACTCTTATGCAAATGTCCTTACTGTTGTTATCTTGAAATCACTCTCTACCGCAAAAGAAATCTCCATACTACTGTTTCCCACGATCCTGATTTGTCAAGAAAGCTTCGAGCCCCTCCCCGAACTTCACTTTCCCAACTGACCCTGTTTCGACTTCTGCGGTGGCCGTCATGGGCCGAAAACAATTCCTCGCAGACCTGGCGGAGGCCACTACCAGCGAGACACCGAAGATTCAAGGCATCCACACTCCGGACGAAGGAGTCGTCAGTTGTGTCTATACCTACCATGAAAACCGCAGCCCGCGCTATGTGAACATAAATCTCTGCGCCACGAAGCTCGACGAGTACCCTAATGGCAATTCGTTCATGCTTTATACCGATGACGAACAAAGCGACCCTTTCATTCCCCAGACGTTAGAGTCTGTCGGTGCACATGCTCATGGCAGATCACTCTCCGATGTCCTCTCCGATGTCTCCCAACGACTCTCAGCAACGCTCTCGGATGGTGGAGAAGATAATACTGATGCTGCACTGGAAGATGGTGATGAGGACGATTTCGACTTCGAGTATGACTCAGATGGGGGAGACTTTGGATTGACCGACCTACAACCTGTCGCGAATGGGGCACGCAAAGACGGCTCTTCTGCTGCTACATCACGGTGCACCAACCCAACGAGCGTTGAGAAAGTACGAGCTGACCTTCGAGCACTGAAAGACGCCGGGTTTCGTGTTGGGATCTTTGGCAATCTTGCGACGACCGGTACTCTCGGTATCTCCATTCGCGTCGTAAAGCTCGGACTCTCTGATGAAGCGCTGAAAGCATGGAGTCTACAGCGGAAACATTACCTGGTCCTGTTGATTAGATATGCAGGGGCCTACCTGGACGCTAGCAGACTTTGCTCGGAAGTGAACAGCCTGAATGGCAGGATGGACATGCGTGTCGGGCTCTGTCAACACTACAAACCTTCCGTTCGGGATGTAACGAATATATTCACGGAAAAGGGTGAAGCGATCAAAACTGAATCAGAGACTACCACGTTCGAGCCGCTCTTTATCGGCCAACCCCTCAATCAATTTCTAGCAGAACGCCTACTCAACATCATCAAAGCACGGCGTTCGCACGGCCTTAGCTGGCTAGGGGCCGAGAAGTTCGTCGAAGCAAGACAACTATTGACGTCAAACGGTGTCTTTGACGATCTTATGGAGTATCAATGCGACGATAATGCCAACACCACAAACCTGCCCGAAGTTGTCATGGCGGATCACATGGGCCAGGTCTCGCTAGAGAAAGCCTCGCTGCCACTGATTGCCATGCAGGCTGTGCTCAGACACTTTGTACGATGCACGGAATTTTGCCTCGTGTGTCACTGCCGCGTGGACGACTCTTTCGAAGCGTTGAAGCCGTACGTGTGCACCAAGCCGCTGTGCTTGTATCAGTATATGACACTGGGATTTGGGCCTAGTCTGGAATGGGAGGTCTGTTCTCAGCCATACGTTGTGGATCTTTTGATCAGCTTCGGCCATATTGCTGGCAATAGTGGCCGCCTGAAGGACTATCCCGTGGGATTGAATTTGATGACTCCAGTACTTCCAGACTACAGCGTCCCATTTCCAGTCCCTTCGATGTATTACGTCCACACCGTCAAAAAAGCTGCACCTCCGACTCCTTCGGTGAGCAAAGAGAAGACCTTCACTTGTATGTGGCATGCTAGTGAACGACAACTTCGCAAATGCCAGAACGAGGATTGGTCCTTGGCTAAGCTCAAAGTGGGCGACTGGCTCGTTACCGTTGCTCAGAAGAACCGAACTGCTGCACATCATCGAGTCAAAACCATCTCAACGGACGTGGTCCAACTTGCTGAGCCGGTGTTCGTTGTCTTCAGTCAGAACAAGCGAACTGTTGAACAGGGCCAGTCGACCACCCAAGACATTGCACATTCTCTAGACGGGGGTGTTAAAGCTGACTGCTATCTCTATGACAAGAACTTTGACGATTTGTCCGGGACACAAAAGCAGCGCGCAATTGTCGCATTGTTAGATACCTTGCCGGGGGTTGAGGAAATGTGCGAATATCTCGTACGTCAAGGAAAGGGTCGTGAAGGAAGCCTCAAACTGTGGAAAGACAGAATCTCCGAGTCAGCGCTCAACTTGCTTCGCTGGATCATTGCTTCCAATCGATCTTGCATTGTACAGGTTGGTGAAGTTGTTGGCGACAAGGATGGAAAGAAGTGTACCGGAGCCGATGATCGTGTCGAGGGCATGGATGGCTACATGCAATTTCGCTTTGCGCAAGGTGCGCCAGACAAGGAAAAGAGATTCAACGACTGTGTAAAGGCTGCGGCTAAAACAACAGGCACCCAGTATCCGACGCTCTTCGCGTGGCATGGCAGCCAACTTGGAAACTGGCATTCGATTGTCCGACAAGGCCTTCGATTCGATGAAGTTGTCCACGGCCGAGCATACGGAGACGGAGTCTACATGTCTCGATACGCAGCTACAAGCTTGGGTTACTCCAACAACTTCCCTTTCGATGACTGGAAACCATCGATGCTTCAGATTGCGAGAGCTTTCTCACTCAACGAAGTGGTCAACAATCCGGCAAAGTTCGTCTCAAGGGAGCCTCATTACGTCGTTGCGAATCTCGATTGGATCCAGACTCGGTACCTTTTTGTCAAAGTCAACAAAGCCTTCACATTCGAAGAGTCCAAATGCAAAGAGGTGTACAAGCAAGATCCGCAACATGTGGCCAGCAACGAGTTGAACAAAGCAACCATCATTCCAATGACGGCCATTTCTAAGTCACGCAGACCATCTAACACAGTTCAAGTAGCGACGACCGAGTCCGGAAAGCGTACCAAGACCATTGCCGATTCCGATCAGGCAACTGCCGAGCATCGTGAAGATGATGCCAACAGCGTGATGTCGGACGGCGCTGATGTGGCTTTTTTGAACGGTGACTCGATGGTGAACCATGGAGGAAACAGTCATGTTAACCCTGGTGAGGAGAGTGCAGGAATGCCCTTTACTCACGGCAAGAAGCGGCCAGTGGACGTGGTCGCGGAAACCGACTTCGTGCCTGGAACGCTTGATGTGAGTAACGTCAAATTTCTCAATTATCCGCAAAATGCGACACCATCTGCTACTAAAGCACTCATGCGCCTGCTTCAAGAGGCCTTGTTGGTGCAGGACAAAACCGCTCCAGCAATCTTGGGCTGGTACATCGATCGCAATCTTGTCAGTAACATGTATCAGTGGATCGTGGAGTTACACAGCTTCCCAGCCAACCTGCCTCTGTCTGCAGATATGAAGGCTGACGGCGTCAAGTCGATAGTGCTGGAGATGCGGTTCTCTAGCGATTTTCCCTTCAGCCCGCCGTTCATCCGAGTGGTCAAACCGAGGTTCCTCCCATTTGCTCAGGGCGGAGGCGGAAATGTCACCGAAGGCGGGGCAATGTGCATGGAGGTGTTGACCAACGACGGATGGACAGCGGCGCAAACTGTTGAGAGTCTTCTGCTTCAGGTACGAATGGCTATCGGCGACGAAGAACGTCCAGCTAGGCTCGCACCTTGCCGACCATCGGGGTTGCATCAGCAGAAGAACACTTACGGGATTGGCGAGGCACGCTCGGCATACATCCGAGCCTGTCAAAGTCACGGCTGGACTGTACCGGCAGGGTTCGAAAAGATTCAACAAGAGTAAGATGGTGAATCCCAGCAAATGTGGGGAAGACCGAAACAAGGAGAATTGATGAGGAGGAGAGCATCACCATCATTGCAGACAGGGTGGTACAGGATAGTGGGGGCGCAAGGGTATCGGTTGTGGTGTGACAAGCATGGCGTCTGGGGTGTGCTGGAGTTGGGGCAGTCCACCAGGAACAGCATTCTGAGTTGAGACGGCGGAAAAGCTTGTGACTGATGAAAAGAGCATGTCTAGACACCCATCAGTACTTGTAGCAACTGAGACATCAGGACTGACTTTCGGTAGCACGAGGTTGTTCCCGCCAGATATTAAAAGATAACTTTACCTTTGCATGGTTGACATTGGACAGTTTGACATGTGCAATGCCTAAGGTAACTTAGGAGCCGTTTGAGGGTCGACCTTTCTTGCTTTCACATGTTTGCCACATACTTAACTTATAAGAATATCAAGTATCCATTGATCGCTCAAGCCACAAAGAGTTGCTCAACAGAACCAATGTCTCCAATTACTGGCATATCACAAATAAGTGTGGCGCCGCCTATACTTTCCCCGTCAACTTTGTGATCCAACATCAAAAGTCTCTCTGTACTTGAACGGCTGTAGGCGTCCCGTCGGACAAGGTGCATGATTGTGCAGCTGGTACCCGTCCTGGCCTCGTCATTGACCTCGTCAATAGCGTACGCAGATCCTGAGAAAAGCAAGGTCCTCGACAAAGACTCGAGGCTGGACTGGTCTACGGACGGCTCATTTAGGAACCTATCGTGGAAGGCTAACCTCACATGCTCCTCTTTGAGGTCCTGCATGGAGTTTCCATATCACACGGTGATTTGACCCGAGCACGAGGTCGACCAGGAGTATGAGACGTTCCCCGGGCCGATTTTAAAACAATGTTCGTATCGGTTTTGGCCATGCAGTCATTCCACAGGTCAACCTCCGCACCTGCTATACAGGCAATGCCTGACACCGTGGGATCTTCCTGGGGTGCATCACGGATCTTTCTCTTTCCGACTTTAATACTGCATGTCTCTGCATGTCTCTGCATGCTTGGCCAAACAAGCGAGGGGCTCAATGAACGACACCTGCAACATTATGCATCTGTTCACGGGCGATAAATGTGCCGTGGTGTAACAGAGGTGTTGGGGTCTGACATGACGTTTCTGATATGTGGTGCTACCCATTATCCATTATCCATACCCGCGTCAACGCCACCGCCAACGGGTCTAGCGGCAGGAGACAGGAACCAAAGCTCGGATAACGTTGTTTGGAGCTGTTGGTGTGAAGCCTAACAGCAATGACGGTGATCGTTGATCCACCATTAATGGAATTGCCTTGAATATGGCTCTTTGCCCTACCTAGTGTGCTCGTGGGAGAAGGAGACGAGGCTTCTTCGGTAGTACACCCAATCCAGGGCCCTATGAGGTAGTCTCAGACTCTCGGAAATGCAAACCGTGCCACACCTTACGGGAGTATCGTAGTAGCACGGTTGTTGGCAGTGGCTGAGAAAGAAAGTAAAACAGGGATTGCTGCTGCTGAGAGCTTTCACATGTCAAACGCATCATTGCAGTGATGAGGTCCCATGTCATAGCTAATCGTTAGGCTGTTCACTGACTTTCTACGAACTCTCAACAAGAATTCCAAGGTCTATCCATGTGTACCTATATCGGTGGGAAGGACATTTAATTTATTTCTCTTACATCTCTATTCATACCTACCTATCTACCTCTCGAAGCGAACATCCAAAGCCACACAACCCAATCATCTCTGACGATCGCAGTCTATTCTTCGTTGTAAATGTCTTATGTAAGTTCAGGCATTGGTGGCCCCCATTTTCACATGCAAGAATCCAGTTTTTAATTATTTTTCCTCCCTGTGCGGCGCATGTGCAAATCATTAACTGCCAGTGAGGCATGATGCATGAATGATGCCCTTGCGCCTTCTTTCTCAACAAAACACCATCACAGCACAACACCTCCTGAATTATTTCTTCTCTTACCCATTCCATACCTGCCTCAAATTTGTGCCTCGTTCTTTCCTCACACGGAAACATACTCACGCAAAAGTTTTAGTCCCAGCAAACCACCATCAATTCCAACACAATGGGTGACGCAACCGTCAACGGCGACATGCCTCAATCCGCAGTCCTTAACGTGAGTAACAACAGCCATTTCATAGCAACGAGCATGCACACTAACTACTTGCGTGCAGCATCTCCAATCATACCCCGTCGTCTCCGACACCATCAAGACCGTCAAGGATAACCCCTACGGCGCCAAATCCATCGACCTGACCAACGCCGGCTACGCCAAGTTCGTCAAGCCTACCCTTCCTTACTTCGAGACTCCCGCCTCCTACGCGAAGCCCTACGTCGCCAAGGCCGACGAGCTGGGCGACAAGTTCCTGTCCAAGTTCGACGAGCAGGTCCCCATCGTCAAGTCCGAGACCAAGGATATCCAAAACACCGTCTTCAGCTACGTCAGCTGGCCCATCGTCAAGGCCAACGACACCAAGGACTGGGCTTTCAAGACCTACGATGACGAGTACAAGAAGTGCGGTGGTGATGGTGTCGTTGCCGGCGGCAAGGCTATGGTCACTACTTCGCTGGTCTTGACTTCCGACATGCTCAAGTGGGTTAGCAGTTTCCTCCAGCAAAAGAAGGAGGAGGCCAAGGGCATTGCTCAGGAGGCTCAACAGAAGGCAAGCCAATAAGTTACTCGGATTTCTAAACGGATCACCCACGGTAACGGCGGCAATTGATACCCATAACGACCCAGTATGGTGAAACGGGCGGTCGGTGCAAGCCCAAACCGGTTTGACATGCCGTCCAGGCTGGTTATGTCCCCTTCGAAACGAGAGTCTTCCCTGACGCACGGCGGCGACGACAGCAGCAGAAGGTGGCATATGTTGGTCATTGAGAAGCAAATGAACGAGGATTGACTGTTTTGGATGATGCAACACTACACGTTGAAGATCGCATCCCTACCAAAGAATGCTTTCCTGAAATTTCCTCTCATAGAGCTTTATCTTCGTCTTGTTGGAAGCGGCGCGTACATACACTTAGTGTCAGAATTGGAGATGAATTGAATTACTAGTTTGCATTGAACGCCTTTTCTATTAGCTCGATCGTTCCATAACTTGCTGTGGAACTCGTCTCTGTGAACTGTAGAAGATTTTGTGCCCTTGATACCGACATGAGTCCTTCGTTGATGCTGTCGCAATGTGCTCAATCATATTACAGGCAGACTCTGAGAGGATCTAGAATATTGGTAGCATGATGTCACGTTGTGACATTTTTGATGAGCAACTGTATGGGCCATCAAGCCATATCCACATTTTCAGAACGCCAGACGATCGGCAGCTAGTAACCGTTAGTACCAGGTAGTTTTGAGTATCTTCCGGCCTTGCTTCGACGTTCCAGATATTCCAAGGCAAAGGCAAGAAATAGTTGTACATTTGGGAGGGGGCCGAATCATCGACTCTGAGAATGCTTTTGAGCTTGGGAATGACAGCTTTGACCTGGAAAGATTCCACTCTACACGCTTGTGATATCGTGTAGCCGGCAGAATGTGTCGTAGACAGCCAGGTTCGCGGAAGAATGCTGGGTAGTAGTATGGCATCATGTCGTTGGCAATAGGGTCGGGCGCAGCAGAGTTCCGAGCGTCGCAGGAGCACACGTCTCTGCGAACGTGTTAGGCAATGCATAGATGCTGTTAGCTTGGTCGTCTGATAAGGCAGATTAGTGAGATGAGTGGGCTCCGCGTTCTCGATATGAGCGGCAGTATCATAAACAATCCATCTTGCAGAGCAGAGGCTTCGCATTGATGGTTTTGATGCTCGAACCAGCCGGCCTTGCAGAATCGCTGGGGATTGCTGAGTTGGTTGGCTTGCTGGATCATGAATGGAATGGTATTTGCGCAGAGTAGTCGATGAACACATCCTCTCACCAACCTGGCAATGGCAGGGATATGCCGTGGCTACTTACCTTTTGTGCAGGTCTGTGGTGGTCGCTACTTTTAAAGGAGAGGTTCAACTTCCAGGGACTTTGGTGCTTCGCGAAAATTGTCGATTTGGGAATGTAATCCATGTGGCTGCATATGAGGCAGAACATACAATGCATGATTGGGTTCTGGTGAAAGGTCTGGAAAGTCGGGTGCTACCGGACGGTGTCCTTGCTTCAAGTGCCATGGGTTTGATATGGTCTGTGCCAGTAAGAGGTTGTTGCAGTCGCTTGCGTTTTGCTGTGAAGTCGCTGTACGGCTCAGATAGGGTTGGCCTGCGGGCAAGCCGCGTACTCAGACAAGTTGACCTAAGTGCATGCCTGTGCTGCCACCAGGAGTTGATAGAGATGCAGCGGAGGACACCGTCTCACGGAATGGCAGCTGCATGCAGGTCGCTCCTACCAACCTTTTTATGGATTGTCTTTGCGACAGAAGGCGCTCTAGGTCCATCGAAAGCATGATTGTCTTTCGTGGCGTTGCATTGGAGATAAGTTAGTAATAGTAATGATAGCTTGCACAAGGAACAAAAGACCGAATTGATTTCGGAACATGGTTTAATCCACCACTTCCCGGGGAGAATGGATACCAGTATCGACTGTCTCCTGGACGGGCACTGGGAGGCCATGGCGGGCATAGCGGGCACTTGCGGGCCAGTTTGCTTATGGCAACGCGTGGTTCCTTCCCCGGCCTCCGGCGCTGGCCCTGACAGGTCAAAGTCATCGCCAGCGTGTCATCCCATCCGTCACCTCTTCTCTCTATCATCCCACACCTGCACCTCTGTTGATATGGGCAGGATTACGCTTCAGAGATAAGACATCAGGGCTACATCTGCGCAAGATGTGTCCGAGGAGAAGAAGCGTCTTGGATGTCAACAATTCCCATCATTGTCCCAATGGAAACAAGCCCCAGCTCGCCATCAGACTGCTTGTTCAATGTCCTTCTGCTCCAAGATCTCAACTACATTCACTCGATCGCTGAACGAACCTGACATCATGCAAATCTTCTTCGTCGCTAATCGTTTCCAAATGCCATCGATGAATTCAGATCAGCATTCCCGAATGTCCTTTCACAAGGAGCGCAGGTAAAGAGCCTCGTTATCATACGTACATCACCGTGCACCTTATCAACCAGCCGCAACCACCAGGGCTCGATTAGGCCAAAGCTAATTGACCGGACAACTATGATTCGATGGCACGTTGGGTCTTCATCCATACAGATTCGAGCCTGAGCCTTATCTAGCAGATCAGAACATGTGGATCGGCAGTGGACACTGGTCTGCTTGCCACATACCCTATATCGCTCCCATTACCCTGTCTCGACTGATCATGGTCGTGCGACTAACCTTGTAGTGCTGCATGGCCTGACGCGCCTGGGAAAAGAATATATTCCGGGGTCTTGTCCTCTCATGTACATCCGAGATCTTGCTTTCCTCAGAGATTGTCCCTGAGGATACCATCATCAGGATGTCCAAGTACGTGACAAAGTACATTCCTAGCGGCGCGACCGTAAAGGCTCGCGCGACCACGCTCAGCGCATGGGAGCTTCCCAAGCAAGGTAAGCAGAGGCGTCTTTCCATTATTTCATCAGGTGGTTAACATCATGATCAGATTCGGCTTTGGCGCCGCCAAATGTCTGGTAGGTTGATGACATCTCGGAATTCACCCTCTGCCAAACCTAACACCCTCGTAGGACCAACGCTGATATGGACCCGGTACCACCACAGTATCAGACTTGGACTCTTTGGACTTGGATGGCATACTGGGCGACTGATACTATCAATCTGGGTACTTGGGAAACAGCCTCGTCCGTCATCGCTGTCGGCTTGAACTGGCGCGATGCTATTCCTATCATGGTTGTCGGTACTACCTGCGTCGCTGTTCCCATGGTCCTCAACGGTGCAATTGGAGCGAAACTGCACATCCCCTTCTCGGTTATTGTCAGATCAAGCTTCGGATACTACTTTGGTTACTTCTGCATCTTCTCCCGTTGTGTCCTGGCTTGTTTTTGGCTCGGCATCCAAGGCGCCAATGGAGCTCAGTGTATCACCATCATGCTCACTGCCATCTGGCCTTCTTATGCACACATCAAGAACCAACTTCCGGAAAGTGCGGGCATTACCACTCAGGGTATGGTCAGCTACTTCTTGTTTTGGATTATCCAACTGCCGCTCCTTCTCATTCCACCCACCAAGCTTCGCTGGCTATTCATCATCAAGCTTGTGGCTGCACCAGTAACCGCTCTCGCTACACTTGGCTGGATCGTCCACAAGGCGGGTGGTGGAGGTCAGATCTTCCACCTACCAGAGACTGTCCACGGCAGCGCTCGAGCTTGGTTGTGGCTTTCTTGCATGTCTTCAGTGACTGGTAGCTGGGCGACTCTGGCTTGCAACATCCCCGATTTCAGCCGTTATGCCAGGTCGTCGCGTGGGCAGTACGTCCAGCTCCCCTTCCTGCCCGCCATTTTCACCGTCTGCGGTGTCATGGGAATTGTCACGACGTCTGCCTCGTACGTCCTCTACGGCACGTATCTCTGGAATCCACTCGATATCATCGATCATTGGCTGGGCAGCCGTGGTGGTCGCGCCGCAGCCTTTTTTGCCGCTCTTTCATGGTATATTGCTCAGGTCGGCACCAACATTACCGCAAACAGTATCTCGGCCGCCAATGACATGACCGTCATGTGCCCCAGATTCATTAACATTCAGCGCGGGTGCATCCTTGCCGCCATCATCGGTGGTTGGGTCATTGTGCCCTGGAAGATCTTGAGCTCCGCGGAGACCTTTTTGGCTTTTATGGGTGGCTATGCGGTGTTTTTGGCTCCCATGGCCGGTATCATTGCCTCGGACTACTGGATCGTCAAGCGCCAACATATCGATGTCCCAGGTCTATACGACCCTAATGGTCGCTACAGATACAACTCCACCGGCATCAATTGGCGTGCCATGCTGGCATTCTTGTGCGCTGTTGGCCCTTGCTTGCCTGGTCTGGCTTATAGCATCAACCCGGGCTCCACTCACATCTCGAGTGGCGCTAAGAACTTGTACACGTTTGACTGGCTCTATGGATTTGTTACGAGCATTGTCATCTATTCTGTCACCAGCTTGATTTGGAAGCCGTCGGCTACCCTCGTGTCCAAGACAGTCTACGGCGTTCCACAAGATCCTGTCGACGAGGAGCAATATGCGGAGAAGTATGATGAAAACGTCCTCCGGCAGGGCAGCCTCGTGGGTAATCCTAAAGGGTTCTCCAATGTAGGTGGCATCGACAGCATGGCGAGTGCGCTGCACCTCCGGAAGAGTGTTGATGAGACTGCTAGAGACAGCGTTGAGGTGAGGAGGAGTCTGGCTCAGCAAGGAGGTCAAGGTCCTCATGCGACTGGTACCGTTCCTGCTCATCTCCACGGTGTTGATCAGCAAGTTTTGGACGAGAGGTCGCTTAATTAGTTAAGCCGCGAGAAAGGATGATGGCCTGCGCGTCAAGATACGGCAAAAGAAGATTGCGATCAAGAGTGATGATACGATGATACCCATGGAGTACCACTGTACCTAAAGACAGCAGATAGTGAGGAAAAGGAGCTTTTTCAACGAAGAGGTATTACGTCAAACCGTGTACTCTATTAACCCCTGCAGCCACTCTTGCATCAAGCTAAGAGATCTCTTGGTCTCATTGCCGGTCTTAGCAGAACAATAAAGATAAGCGAGCGATCTATCAGCACCGTCATGAACTCGCCGAGAATACGAGGCTGAAGCCATTTGGCCTTATCTGCGATCGCCTCTTAGCTTCGCTGAAAGGGCGATCAATACCCACTGATCTGAGTACTGCCATCGTAGAAGGTGGATCGTCGGTCTGCGTGACCATTTTGTCTATCTCGTGTCGAAGTGACACACCAATGGTATGGAATACCACGTCTATCTTTCTTTCTTCCGACCCAGGCATGCCGTGCCGGTCTCACGATGAGAACTCCCGGAACTTCCTCGTGAACATATCGCCGGCCTGCTGGAACATATGTCTTCCATGCTGCTGCTGTTGCTGCTGCTGAGGCTGTTGCTGTTGTGTGTATTGCATCGCATTCCCAGGATACTGACTCGAGGGTGGTTGCTGTTGTGACCGTGACTGTGGACGGTTTGGCGTACCTACCAGCGAACAACACAGAGTTTGCGCCTGGGGCTGAAAACAACTCGGGTGAAGACACAAGACCCTCGCCTTGCGATTATTCCAACCCTCATTTTCACGCTCAGTGGCATGGTAAATGCACCACACTTTCTCGTTGTTTGTGACGAAACTCGCGTGTCCCGGCCCAAATGGACCGCCTAGACTCTTGTGGCTTATGAGCAGTGGGACAGGCCGTTTCCACCAGGAATCCGGATTCAGTGGGTTTCCGCCCAGGAATTGAAGGAGGCCGAGTGTGTAGTCGCTTGTCCAGCTTCCGTTGGCGCTGTATACGATGCCCTGGAACCCCGGCGTGCTGAGGAATGTGGGCCCTTCATTGACGCCCCGGCGTCCACCTTCCGGTCTTTCCCAGGGGAGTTCGGCGCGTGATATGCAGATTTGTGAACCGCGGAGTACGGTTTCAGGAGTGGCTAGTTCGACGAGGAATAGATCTTGTTGTGTGTCGGAGAAGTCGCCGGTCGGCCAGCCTGAGTAGCATGCGTATAGTCTTTGATTGAGAGTGAAGACAGTGAGATCGATGTTCCAGTGGTCTGGGAGGCCGTCGAGTTCGCCTATGAAGGACCAGCCCTGGGGGTCCATTGGGTCGTTGCTGGCTGAGCGTAGCAGGACGGTGCGGTGAGATGGGTTGCCTTGGCCTGGGTGTGCGGCGCATAGGTATACGTACCATGTGCCGTTGAGGTAGTGGAGTTCTGGAGCCCAAAGGTCACAGGACCATGGGGTGCCGGGTTGGGGACGCCAGGCGATGGTCTTGCGTGGGGAGTGGAAGTTTTCCATTGACGGGGAGGACCAGATTTCGACGCGGTCGCCGCATGTGAAAGTTAGGTAGTATGTGTTATTGTGGTAGAGCATCCATGGGTCTGGCGTATCGGTATCGCAGATTGGAGTGTTGGACATTGTGGCGATGGAGAAGTGAGGACGTATGTGAAGTTCGACTCAGAGCGTGGAACGAGTTGTTGAGTTGTGGTCGCTGCTGTTGTAGGTACCTAGGTACCAAGGTTGGTTACTGGTACAGTACTAGTACCTGTAGTAAGTAGTACGTCGTTATGCCAAGCTGATATCAGAGATGCTGAAGCTTGATAAGTTGGCAATTGCGGCACTACCCGCATCGTCATTATACAAGATTTGCCCACCATTGCGTACCTTGCAGAACATCGAATTGAATTGGATGGAGAGTGCTCTTCATGTTCATATTATTGTACAGCTCTATTGATTTCATGTGGGGTATCACTATCATGTCATAGCTCGTAGCTCGTTGCTCGTGCAGGTCGTCACAACACTATTCTTCCTCGTCAATTTCTTCCACGCGGCCTTCACTGCCAAATAGCCCAGCAGCCGGCGTGTAGGCCGGAGTGGTAGAGTTCAACAACTGACTTCTCCTTGCTGCAGGCGTTGCTGGCACCAGATGCTCCTCTCGACCTTCTTCATCCTCGTCCTGCTTTGGCACGGCTCTTCTCCATCGTTGCAGGAAACCCCAGACTCTTTTCCTCTCATTTCTTTGGTACACCACGTCCGCATCCTCCTCCAGTCTTCTTGCCCGGAAGGCCATGTTCTTCCAGCTCCGCAATACAGACACGGCGTAGCTAGCGCTCCTTGTGGCACGGTACTCGTCCGCCCTTTGCTGATTCTCAAGGATCTGTCTGGTAGGGATGAGCCAATTGGAGCCAAATATCTGTAAGCGTTCAATGAGATTTCTGTTGTAGAATTCGTCCGCTTGCTGATTTGCTTCCTGAATCTGCTGGGTCCTGTTGTACATGGTGACGATTGCGCCATGCGCGATGCGTTGTGCATTTTCCGCATCTCGTCGTGCCCGAAATTCGTCGGCTGCCATCCTCATTGCGCGGATCTGTGCTGTCTTTTGACGCCAGATATTGAGAGCCGCTCGTGCGATATTCATTTTTACGACCTTCCTCATCCTTTTGTATGCAGCGTCGTACAGCACGTGCTTTCTACGCCGGACAATCTCTCTCCAGCGGCGGCCGTACTTGAAGACCAGCATGTGTTCACGGGCTTGCATGGCCTGCTCTTCTTCTTTCTTGGATCTAGCCTTGGCTCGCCATTTGTTGAGTGCATGTTTGAGTGCAAAGTAGTCTGCAGCTGCATCCGCTTTTCGTTCGTCAAGTCGTTGTTGTTCCATCTTCGCCAGCCATTTGTTGAAGACTTTGCGTGCGAGGTTTCCCTCATAAACCAGGACTGCTTGTTGCTCTGCTTGCTTGATTTGCTCTCTTTTTGCTGCCATCATTCCCAGTGTGTTTCGCACGGCCTGATGATTGCGAAAATCGTCAGCAACCGCTTCCATCTCTCTGATGTCCCTAGTCTTCTCCCGCCAGGTATCCATTGCTTTTTGGGCTAGTCTTTCGCTTCGTACCCGTGTAAAGAGGCTTTCTCGTGCGGCCAAAGTCCAATGTTTGAGTGCAAAGGCTGCGTCTTTCTGGGCACGATACTGATTTGCAAGCCTTTCCTGCTCTTTGATATCACGGTATGAGTAGATCAAATGCCGTAGAGCCTTCCTCGCCAGATTGCGGTTGTAGACAGCATCTGCCAGCGCGTTCATTTTTGGATCCTCATAATCTTCGTATGCTTTTTGCTCGGCCTCAACCTTTGCCTGCACTTTCGCCCTCCAAAGTTCGAGGGCTTGTGATGCTAATTTGCGGTTGTCCAAAGCGACAGCTTGTTGCCACAAGGGATCATTTTCATCGATAGACTCGATTGAGGCTTCTGAGCGCGGTACCCCACCATCGGTTGTAGTGCCATCTGCGGTGAGAACTATGTTCGCCTCTTGTAGAACGTCCAGAAACTTTTCGTTCAGAGGGATGTCAGTGTCGGTATCGAGGAGGTCGAGCAGCCATTTTATGCATGGTTCGTGGGAACTGGCTAATTGACGCTTTTCTTCCCAGTATGCTGTGAGGTAAGCATGCTTGACATTGGCTGGCGTAAGGTCGAGTTGGTCTTGTTCAAGATTGAGGAGCACGCGGTACAATCGGTCAATGTCTTCATGCGAAAACCCTTGAATGTCAGATACGAATCGTGTCTGCTCTTCGGGAGTCATGGTGTTGGTGGCATGTTGCCATCATAGTGTGATGGCAGAACGGAGGTGAATTGAGCAACTCTTGCACTCGATTCACTTTTGATTTACGCGTCTGGCGCGCGCAATTTGGGGTAAACGCGGAGTCACGTGATACAAATCGATATCAACTTGCTGCGCACCATGAGGATCCCAATCGCACCATCATTTGGGATTGGGGCGGTCATGCGTGCTGACACTGACAAACTATTGATTACTACTGGCGGCCATCCAAGCTGCAACTACGATGCTGGATTGGCTTAGACGCGAGATGGGATCCGGTGGCACCACGACCAGTTATGATTTTATGCCGAGTGTGGCCCGTGGGGACACTGGCCTAGTTCAAAGTTTTGCCGCTGGTGCTCCTCCTGACTCCAGAATGCTTTCTAGAACATGCTTGAACTCTTGCGCAAGCTCCGGGTCGATGCCGCATCCATCGTAGCTAACGCCGAATCGAATGCAATCCTGGTCACCAACGACACCAACGAGAAATTCACCATCCCTTGCTCTAACGCTTGTATCAAGCTTGCGAAAGTCTGCAACGACATCCACACCCGGTGGTAAACGACCCGTATCATGCTTGCCTGATGACAGGATCGACCCGCGCGCCCCAACAGAACTCACGCCGCAGGTGGCCAATGTGGCGGAGGTCTTTGCAGGATAACCACCTTGGATGTCCCAACCACGCTTTCTCTCTGGCCTGCTCCTCATCTCGCGACGCTCAATCGTCCCTAGGTATAGCAGAGGGAATAATTGAGTGGGACTCTTGGAACCCATATGAATCTCCTCTTCCAGACTCCTCGGGCGTTTCTGGTACTGCCGTAACTGTCGTGCAGCTTGCTTGCCCAGCAATTTCAGCCTTCCTTCAAATTCGAGATCACTTGGTAGGAAAGGTAGCGTGATGCCATCGCTAAATGCAAGCATAAGACTGTCTTCTTTACCCGTGGTTGGAGTGCCTTTGAGAAATGGTCTTGGATTGATCGGGAAAGACCCTACAAAGGGCAACCGCTGATTGAGTGGTACATTGGGATTGCGTCTTTCCTCGAACAGCATCATCACTATCGCTACCAAAGCGAAGCCTCCACTTCCGATGCTGATTTTGGCTTTCCGACATATTTCGGCCAATCTGCGCGTTGAAGCAGGGCTGAGAGCTGCACGGATTCGGTAGCTGTTTAATGGTGGAACGCGATTATAGTCGATGACTTTGGAATATTTAGGGCTCAAGGCTATCGCCTTGTCCAAAGTTACCTTGCGCCGAAGTGGGTTCTGGAACGATGCAGGAGGTGGGTTGCGTGTATGCCGAAGTATGCGAGACAACAGCCACGACCATCGTTGTCTTGCGAGATTGCCCTGCATCGGCGGGTATAGTGACTCTTGTGCGGGCGGTAGTCGTGTTAATGCAGAGTTTTGACAGATGTCATTCGCATGAGATGCAAGTTCCTGTGATGAAGTATTCAAGAGATCCACGAAATGGGAGATCCATCGTGCTGATGAAAGACCGTCCGTTATTTCATGCGCAGCGATCAGGACAAGGTCAAGCTGGCAAACACCACGGTTGTCCAGCTTGACTGGCAGCACATAGAGTTTACCAAGTGCTATAGACGCATCGATGCATCGACTCGAGTTTTGAGTGTGTACGAAGAAGTCATCAGCGTCGACTTTGTCGTAATGCTCTTCTAGGAAGCTAGCGTGCTTCTTCGCTTCCGCTAGCATCTCATCGGGTGTTGACACCGGCTGAAAAACGAAAAGTCGATCTTCTGGAGCATATTCTGCGTCCATGATCTCCACTTGCTTCGCATCAAGGATCTTGGTTGAAAGTAGAACATGTGCTTGACGCAGAATGCTCCACGCTAGCAAGATACGTTCTTTCAAGTTCTGTACGACCAGAGATGTCTTCAGCTCGACCTGCAGGTGGATGGTCAAGTCTGCTCTCCCTTCGAAATCGCAGCCATCAATGTCGAAAAAAGTCTCCACGACGCCTATTCGGCGAAAATATGAAAGCCTGCCATTTGATGTAGTTTCGCGCCAGTCATGCCGGTCGGTGGCGTAGCTTTCCAACCAGTCTGGCTTTGAAGACATTTGCGTCAAGATATGGCGATTGAGTGTACTTCTCGCTCCGGAGAGGTCATGTCCAGAATGAGTTGTGCGAGTAAGCCATCCAAAGTGTTGGGCATTGGCACAAATTTCTCTCCATGACTTGAAGCAAGACGCCAATGGGTGTCGTTCGATGACGGTCAATATGATGTGCTGCTCCGCATTCGCGACTCATGCAGGACCTTCTATGTCGGGAGTAATGATTCATCAGGAGCCACCATAGGTGTGAAACTCTAGCCATAGCCGAGGCTGAAGTCGAGAGTAATTTCGGATATGCTACCCGAGACTGCCGCTACTTTTCAAGCTCTTTTGGACGTCCTTCCTGTTTCTGTTCTGTATGTATCTGATGTAAAGAGGCGAGGAGCAGCTTAAGTGAATAGGTCGAAACTGCTTGGCCATTTCTTCGACCATACTATTTCCTGGAACAACGTGGACCACTTTGGCGAAATATGGACTTTCGCGTCATTGCTGGTTAGCTTCGATCAATGGTCTCTTTTCAAGATATGGAATCAAACTTTGTGAAAGGTGAGTATCGGAAACTTCGGGGTAAGTGCTCAAGGAGCCGGGTCGTCTCAGGAAGTGCAGTGACGGACTTTGGGCGAACATGCGAGATGAACGCAGAGGCAGCGCCTTTACAAACGTGAGTGATGTTCTCGAGTACTATCACTGACCGAGCTTCTGTTCGAGATTTGCTATTGCGGAATTTGTGTCAAACATCAGAAATGAGAGCGTGAAGATGCTGCCGCAGACACAGATGATGTCACAAAGTCGGGCGCGAAGCTGTACAGTTGCAATCGAAGCCATTTCTTCTTTCTTTGATCTCTGTCCACCAACACGATGGTCAATTGTCAAATTCGGATCTGTTGGACTTCCGCCAGTACTGTTACACCTGGACATTTTTCATCCACATCTTGATCTCTGGATCTTGCAGGATCATGAACGATGCCTGCGCTTCGCAAATGCGTCGCCGTAATCCTCCGCTGTGGATCTCACCAGAAAGAGATGCCTCAACACCCTCATGCCATGACTCTACCACTTTTCATGGTCCAAATCTGGCGTAAGTTTCTCGTCTGCATCTTGCCACATGTTCCTCTGTTCCCAGCAAGTTTCAGCTGCTTCCGACTGTCTGAATTCAAAAGATCAATGAATCCCATATCGATGCCTTATTGATGCCTTACTTGAGTGAACGTCATCCCGATGATCGTGGAACTCAATCAGGAAGGATGTCAACAGAGCGTTTTGATGCTTTCTACTCATCGATCCTTGATCCAGAACGTACGTTTGAGATCGACAGCTCGAGAAAATGGGAGTAAATTACGTCCCATTGCGTCCATTATGCCTGCAAAAGACGGAGCTTATCGCCTCAAAAATGCATGTAGGATCAAAGAAACATGCTTTGCTCAGGAGCAGGGCTACAGAGGTTGATCCCATCACGAAAGGTGGGACCAGTACACAACGCGTCCATGGACAAAACACCTGCTTTGTCCCAGGAATCCTTTTCTTTTCTTCTCTTCATACGAAGACGCTTTTACGACACTTGACAGACATTTGGGTGCTTGCACGATGTCCTCATTCACTACAAGCTCTTCGTACTGTAGCCCTTCGTCCTCTGGGCGTTGGGCTACAGATGGTCTGTACTCTGACACCTCCTCTGACAAGCTGAACTACGTGGCAGGTGATTTTAACAGGTCACCGACGCGTAGCACGAACTCAATCTTCGGATATCCTCCCTCTCTCCTCTCCCACATCTCCCCTCCCTCCCCCCGTTCGAGACGACCCCCGACTCTTCGCACTCCGATAGTCCGATCCTCGCTTAACGGTCCCTGGCTACGAGCCGCCGAGTCCCCCAGACGTCGACGGCAGTCACCGATCGAGCGCCCTTCGCCGACCCCCGGGCCTGTCCCGTTTCACTATCGACGAGCGCTGAGTGTAGAGTCTCCGTGCCGCATGCCAAGTGTCTCTCCTCTTCCTCTGGTCCAGTCACCGCCTCCTATGCCAATCCTCAAGGCGTTCTCCAGGGCAGGACCTCATGTACACGCCTTCCACCCAGGCCCGACAATACCACGAGAGCCCCAGATCTCCCCTCGGCTCCGTCAGGCATTCCCTCCTGAGTTATGGCAGTCCACTCGCAGCCCTCCTCCTCGACCAATAGTCACGGCATTCTCCAGGGCAGGACCACACGTACACCCCTTCCACCCAGGCCCGACAATCCCACGAGTGTCAGAGATCTCTACTCGGCTTCGTCAGGCATTCCCTCCTGAGGTTTGGAAGTCCACTCGCAGCCCTCCTCCTCGACCCAGACTCAAGGCGTTCTCCAGAGCCAACGGTCCGCGCATTCCCTCACGGGCAGTTTTCCCTTGTCCTACGGTGGCCCCCTCGAAGGCATCTCCACGTCGACAGCCAATGACTCCACGACGGCCTTCACCACCAACGGACACCAGCGCACCGGCACCCACCACTGCTCGCCAAGGCGTACGTCGCGTACGCATCAGTGGTCCACTACTCCTCAGTCGAACCGGCACCTCGACAACATCGGCGTCATCCAGCAGCCAAGGAGATTTCGACCCAGATGCAGCCTTCGTGGACTCATCTCTGCTCGAATCTCCAATTCCGGATTCGCCAACTGTCATTGTCACCAGCTCCCGCACCCAGCCAATCACAGCATTGGACTCCACACCAGGGTTCTTTGCTCGTTGCGGACAGATTCTTGACACGACAGTCACCAAGGTGCTCGGTTGGGTTCGCTCCTGGTTCTAGACTACCTTCTGAGAGACACTTTTCATGCATGCGGTACGGGCAATGTGAAGGGTGGAGGAGAGAGCTGATGCTCTAGTTGTTTGGTGTGGTGTGTGGTGTGTGGTGTGGTGTGTGGTGTGGTGTGTGGTGTGGTGTGTGGTGTGGTGTGTGGTGTGTGGTGTGGTTGTTGTGGTGTTGTGGTGTGGTGTGTGGTGTGGTTGTTGTGGTGTTGTGGTGTGGTGTGTGGTGTGGTGTGAGAGGATGTGTGGTGTTGATGGTCTGATGTTGGTACGGACTCTCAAAGACACAAGCACGGCGGTCAAGTCACAGACCTACAACGTCTGAACGCCAAGGGTATTGGGGGGTACCATGTTTACATTGGCTTGTGTTCTGGAGAGGAAGTGCAATCAACATCATGACAGTACACGATCGAAGACACGTACCATAGTGTGTTTGCAGACCCGTCATATCTGCATCGCCGCTAAGTGTTGGGAGACACTTGGTCGAAATAGGTGGTTCATGAATGTCGACGACGTTGTACATGGAGTCAGGTGGGAGGTGTGGAAGCCGAACTTGGGCAGTGAGCGAAGTTCTGGGCTTGAGATCCGACTGTGGTGAAGGTTTTTGGTGCGGTGATACTTGCGATGGGATCAGCTTTCGTTGGCCATCGACGCTGTCATTCAGGGGCTGAAGAACTGCGGGATCTGGTGGTAGTTGGATGTTGTGAGGCTGAAGGGCCGGTTTTTGTGAGGGAAACAGCTGAATCTGCGAGTATCTGCGAAGGTCTGCGTCTGCGAACGATGGACTAGTGAACATTTACCGTACGGGGCCACCTCGATCGTGGTTGGCAAGAAAATGAAAAAATCCAAAAAGAAACAAGTGAAAACTCTCATAATGTAGCCTTGTTTCTCGTGACCATTGCAGATGTATGTAAGCTGGAACAGGACTCACTATCTCAGCCTTCGACATGTGCCATACCGGCTTTGGGATATCGATCACCCTTGACAGGGTTTTTCTTCAGGATGTCAGCAATCTCCTTCATCTCCGCATCACTTAGATCCACGATCTTGGAGTTCTCAACCACTCTTTCTGGTCTCGTCGCTCCAGGAATAGGAATGATCGTTCCCAGCTTAAGCTCCTGCCCGTCTTCGTTCGTAATAGTCCGACCACTCAGCCCTCTAACCCACGCAAGCGCAATCTGGCCCCTCGTAACGCCCTTCTCCTTTGCGAGTTTCGCCACCTCCTCGACAATCTGGTTATTATGCTCGAGCGCATCGTCCTGGTACTTGGGATAATGTCTCCTCATATCCCCCTCCGGCAGATCGGAGTTTTTGCGAATGATATTGTCGCCAGCCAAAGCTCCTCGGCCTAGAGGACTGTACGCGACGATCGGAATATCCAATTTCGCACATGTGGCAGCGACACCATTGCGCAGGATATCCGTTGACCACAGGGACAATTCGACCTCGACAGCAGCGATGGGATGAATGGCAGCGGCGCGTTCGATAGTACTGGCTTTGACTTCGGACAGGCCTATACCTCCGATCTTGCCTTCCTTGACGAGTTCGGCTAGAGCTTTGATGGTCGTCTCGATGGGGGTGTTGTGGTCGACACGAGCGCATTCGAATATGTCGATTGTTTTTGTGCCATTGAGGATCTTCAGACAGTCTTCGACGCTGCGGCGGACGTTCTTGGCTGAGCCGTCGGGTTGCATTTGGCCTGGGACGAGACCGCCTTTGATGGATAGGACGATTTTGTCCGCTTGTTCTGGGTGGTGTGTGAAGTATTCATTTAGGAGGTGGCAGGAGTGGCGGTCTGGTTTGCCGTATAATTCACCTCCGTTCCAGAAGGTGGCGCCGTGCTCGAAGGCTGTGGACATGGCTTTGTAGCTTTCTTCGGCGGGTTGGGGTTCAGGACGCCAGGTCAGGCCCATGAGGCCGTAACCTATTGGGCCGACGGGCTTGGAGACCAAAGTGACGGTGTTGGCCATGACTTCTGGAAGGTGGTTTGATGGGAGTGTCGAAGCACAAGCAAGTGATGCTGCAGATACGCTGATGCTTGTACGAAGAGATTTGTGGTGCTGGTATGATAAGTAGGATCGCAGAACTGGATATAATTGCCGATGGCCACTTTGGAAGTCAACCCTGGGATCAATAACCTCGAATCGTCGATACGTGAAATGGATGTATGTTGCTCAAATATCTGATATATTTTGCCTATCGAGACATCATATGCATTGTCTCAAGCTCTCCACCGTGGAGGCGTTGAAAATATATGGGCAGTATCAAGTGCCGACGATCGAGTATTTCTGATGATGCCAAAATGCGGCCAATCACGGTGCCTACAATGGGCCGTCTTTAGCAGGCTAATTGGACGGATATCACGGCTTCCGGAGATAAGAAAAAGGCCGTTGACTGTTCTGCTGCTGCTTATGGACATGGACTTGGGAAGATTCTTCACCAGCCCATCAAATATCAATACGAGGAGTATGATAATGCATCAGTCCCCATTGCTGCTCGTCTAAGTACAAAATAAGTACTATGGTATGTTCTGTATCGCGTTTGTTCAATATGAAAAACAAGAAGATTCCGCATGCTATGAAATACATATACTGTCGCCTGAACAGTCCCCTAGCCGACCACACCTGCAAACGTCCATGGGCATATAAACGATCGAATGGTTCTGCCGCAAATCCTGCCCAGTGACAGGTCAACTTGTCTCTGCCGCTGCATGTAAAAGACCTCGCTGGTATGCAGTGTTTTCGGCTCGTCGTTATTCAAAATGTTCCCTGCCCAGCCTTTTGCGCCTCCATATACCATCACTATTGGTGACAGAGTCATAATCTTGTAAAGTCCACTTCGTTCGACTTTCCCACCAAAGATTAGAAGAAATGACAATCACCAAAGCACAAACGTCAATAGTAGACTTTTTTCTGCCCCAAAACCCATCCACATCAGTGAACCATTCCCTGAACCTCGCATCTTGTTACATGTTTGTCGCTGTCGAGCAAGACTCCGTTCGCGCCTGTGGTGATTTGGAAACCATAAGAAAAATAACGTGAGTCGATCTGGGTTCCTGTGAAACAGTCCGGAGGGTCCCATGGGTATATCTCTATGTTGGTGGAGGTGCATGCGTGAAGAAAGAAAGGCGGTCAAATATACTCCCCTTGACCTTGGGTTCATGCTATACCCACTTTGTCATCAGTCGCCGATCGCAATGCTGCAAGAAAGAAAAAAAGATTCGTCACTAGTTCGAAAAGTATCCTCCGTCAGGGACCTCTATGTCGAACGCAGATGGATGTGTAGGCCTAAGAAGTTGAAAGACCGAGAACACTACTCGAATTGGTCGTTCTGTGTGTCGGTGACGGTGTCGCTAAGATTGATGAGCAGCTGGGCAAGGCATCGTTTCGTGGCGGCATCGTCACGCAGCACGTTGGAAAACGTGGCGTCTCGAAGGGGCTCCGGAAGACACTGTCTAAGGGCCTGGCGGGCTCGATTGTTGTCACTCAACCTATTGATGGTCAGTCGCGGCTCCATGAATGATCCAAGGACGGGCTTACCTGAGAAAGCATCGAACAACGTGCTTCAACAGACGAACTGTCTGTGTTTCCACCAAGCCGATGACCATGTTGCTTAGAACAGTGCCAACTGCATAGAACCTCTCGTAAGTGGCACATATATAGCCGAGACCAGTGTCATCAAGCAGAATCTTCTGCACAATAAAAATCGCAACCGTCTTTGACAGCTCGCTGCCTGTTTCCATGATGCGCAAACATAGAGGTATTATTTCAGTCGTCAACAGGAAGGTTATCGTGGGAGATGAGTTGTTCGTATTGCCTGGTGTCCCGACCGAGTTGATCGATACGCTTGCGGAGGGTTCGTTCTTGACCAGGGCACCGATCACGCCCAAGGAGGTGAGTCGGAGATACTCGAAAGGTCTCGATTTCGATGTTGTGTTGAGGAATGGATAGAGAAATAATGGAATGTGCGCTGTCGATCTTGTCAGTATTTCTGCAGCGAGCGCGAGAGGTTTTGACTTACCATTCAAGAATAAGCCTCGAGTCTCGTTGTGGCTCGCTACGCATTGCAATAACGCCAAAGCATTGCAGACACGGTTGCTGGCCGCGGCGGTAAGTTGACTTGGATTCAGTAGTGGGTAGACCGAAATGATTTCCTGGAGCAGACTGGTCATGACACCAAAACTGTGCCAGAGAACCAGCGCGAGTTCGGGCACTTGTTCCCTCTTCTTACTCAGTTCCATCAAAGCTCCTTCTCGTCGATTCGGATCCATCAGTTCTGCCACCCATTGTAAAACTTTGCGATTTTCTTCTGAGAGTTGTTGTTCCATTCCAGGAGACCCTCGATCATTCATGGCTCCAAGGGAAGCACCCATGGGGTTTTGCGCGTTGTCGCCCGATGACTGCCGGTTGTTGGCTTGACTGTGTGAAGAGTTGTGATTTTGGTTCATCGCGATACGACTGTAGTGTTGCTGTTGAGCGGCGGCTGCAGCAGCTGCGGCCGCTTGCGCCTGAGCTTGCTGTTGTCCATGATTCAGATTCTGATGACTTTGCTGAGGACCATTGTGCTGCCACGCCGACTGTTCGTGCTGGACGTACTGCTGTTGGTGCGAGTAAAGATGCTGTGTCTGAAGCATGGTGTGCGGTGTGTCGGTCGGGTCACGTATAAATCATCCTCAGGTTAAAGTGCAAGGTGGAGGTACTCGAGAACAGGACCGAGACAGTTCGACGTAGAGGCGAATAAGATGAGATTGAATTCAGATGAGACTCGATATTCGTATTCGGAGAAAGACAAAGACAGGAAAGCAGGTTAAAGCGGGGAGATTGAGAAGACGGTTTGGCCCCCCCTGCGGTTCAGATGATGAAGATTCGAAGTTCGAGGACTCGGGTTCTCATTGCTTGGCGTCAAAGGCGGCTTCGGGGGGGCCAGTGCTTGGATCGCGCCCCCTATAGGCCGGATCGAAAGGATGAATCAGAGAGCCTGCAGGCAACCTTAATTGACACCTCCCCCGGAGTTGTGACTAATACACCAGCCGAGATGCGTTGATGGGTGGTTTGCCGAGTTTGAAGCGTCACTCTAGTTTGATTCTACCGAGTCACTCGGTGTATAGGAACAAATGAAGGTAAAACAATCGTAAGGGATCAGTGACATTCATAATTGGTATTATGTCCACGGTATGTCGGAGTCAGTGCGCCTATGCACGAACACCTGTCGAGCCTGTTGTCAGAAAAAGTGGCATCGTCTGACACTGAGTACATCGACGGTCCAAGTTCGAAACCAAGCAGGTCCACAACGGTGTGTGCCTTGACAGCAAGACAGATAGGCTATTCGATAGATCTGATGAGACTTGCCCCTTCAAGAGCTAAAGCTATATTGTTGTGTGCGAAGGACTCCGGGACTGACAATAAGGAACGATATCTATTTGAGCCTGGGGAACAACAGCGGTCAGTCAGTGCCACTTTTCTGGAAACAGGCTTGATGGGAAGGTCAGGTGGCCACGGTACCATCTTCACTCATTTTCATATGATTAGAGTATTGTACATTATCTTGAGAATGTCCATGTTGGAAACACCATATACAAGATCCAAGGATTCGTCCTCCAACCTGTACACTATCCTTGTCTCTCAGAATGCCTTCGCCGCAAATGCGGATCCTAACCATCTATATCCAAGCCCGATGGGATGCATGCTCGCTAACAAACGTCAAAAATGAAGTGGCCGTGGCTACCGCCTGGACCTGGATCTGGAGACGGATCTACCTGACCGTCTTGTGCGTCTGTCTGAGGAACTTTCTGCGCCTGCGATGATGTCAGCATATGTCGAAGGAGTCTGTCCGGAGGGAGTTGACTTACTGGAATACATATAATCCGTGTAATAGGCGCTGTCGTAGCTCACATCGCTCTTGTCGTCCCTGCGATTTCGTCTCTTCAACCCGAGCCAGAGGGCTAGTGAGCCCACACCAGCTGCAAGCCAACCGGCAGTGGGAATGCCACCAATACCGCTGGTTCTCTTTTCTTCCACGACTTCGGTTCGGGACGGTCGCTGCTGACCAAACCAAGTTCTCCCTCCTCGTCGATCTCTATGTGAATGTCTTTCGTAGATGACCTCTTCTTCTCTAGTTCGTCGCTTTCGAGGTCCCAAACCGAATATGCTCAGCAAGCCATCAATCAACCCCTTGGCACACCAACAAGCGCATAACAGGAGCAGGATGATGATACCAATGATAACACCAATGACGATGCCGGCAATGGCCCCACCACTCAGTCCGCCACCAGAATTCGTCGACTGACCATAAACTATGCTTCCGCTAGAGCTGACAGGTGTGACGAATCCTTGCGTCGTGGTCGCGGTTCCAGTTGGCGATGCCGTCACAGTTCCAGTAGAGGTGATTGTGATGAGGGAATTGCTCGTAGGTCGCAGCGGTGCGGAAGCCGTGTTGGTGGCCGTGGCCGTGTTTGTGATGACGGTGGTGACTGTGTAGAGACTGCTATAATACGAGTTTGCAGAACTGCCTCCACCCACGGAAACACAGCTTCCCGAGGACTCGCAGTACTGGCCTGATAAACAACAAGTATTACCACAGGAAGTCTCGCCAAGTGAGTAAGAACAACTCAATGTGTTTGTAGCCCCCAGTGTGCTTGTAGCCACGTATGAGCTGAACGTCTCGGTGACGGTTTTCAGGTCGGTTTGAACGTAGGTGGTCGTATAGTACTGCCATCCCCCAGCTGTGGCACCAGCTGTGGCACCAACTGCTGTCGTAGAAGACGCTCCGCATTGTGCTTGGTTGTTGGAATCTGTGTAGCAGACTTCATTTGAGGCGCAGCAGAGTTGGCCGTAGTAGCCACAAGGATTCGCACATCTTTTTCGGACATCTTGAAGGTCGTCGAAGCTGTGTAGGAGATCGGGGAGAAAGGATGCGGTAACGTTTCGAGCGAGGAGAGCCGCAAGGAGAATGGTAAGGGAGGAAGGTAACCGCATCTTGACGGCACAGACCAGGTGTTGTGGTCAGCAAATAGTCAATGCGAAGAGTATCCGTGCGCTATCTTTGCATTGATGTTGTTGGTTATTTTGTTGTTGCTGTCTTGTATCGCTGAACCACCACTAGCACCACCACCCCAAACTTCTGAATAGGATATGATAATGTACTGGATGGAAACGATGCACCGGAGAGAACGAACAATGGAACAGAGGATGGGTGAGAACAGAATTGGGCGTTGAGGCAGAAGAGCGACGGCTTTTTGCGCTGGCTGAGGTCGAATGTACCAGCCTCCTCCTGCCACCGAATTTCTCGCGTAGGCGGCGATGAAATCAGCAAGCAAATTGCGACCCTCAGGTACTGAAACAGAGGCTGGGATATAGCAATAGAATCATCAAAGACTCACTCAATTGATCATGGGTAAATTAACCATCAACATTCGCTGTCCTCTCGAGCCGGAAAGCTGCGGTGTGTATATTTCGACTGCGCTCACTGGACTGCGTCGAAGGTGCAGCTGCAGCTGCAGGTGCGGAACAAAAACTCACCACTCACATCTGTCTATTTCTCTGCCTCGGTCCATGTCATCGTCATCAATATACTCTCCTCGTCAATTCAACTTGCAATCTATCCTAGAACGTCGAAGTTGATGCCATGAGAGTCTATCACAACGTCACTGCCCATAGGTTGCCAATTGTCTTAGATCTGGAAAGATGGATTCGTTCCTTGATCAGCGGCGCCTCATCATCTCCAGCCACAGCTTAATAGCTGTGGCCGACCAATCGGAAAACCTTCTTTATATCCTCCGTACCCACTACCACGATCACGTGCCAGGTATGCCCAACCTCGTCCGGGATTTCACTTCAGTTTCTTCCTTTCGATTGTTTCTCGAAAAGATCCCGAGAAATATCTTATACAGAGACCTGATTAAGCTTACATGAGGATTTTGCGACAGGATCATCGTATACTGATCGGTTGTAGCTGCACGCCGTGCTTGTCAAGGCGCAGTTTACCACATCCTCGAGCAAAACCGGCCTCGTCTTTGCCGTGTCTGATGATTCACCCAGCCACGTGTGACTTCTCATGCTGACTCAAGAAATTTCCATGGCGACTATAGCACTCTTTCTGACTAATAGTTGTCTACAGCTTTTACTGTGTTTGGCAAAGTACACTGACGTCAACATCAAGCGTATACTAGTATCCCTGGTGTGAACACGGGTATCCAGGGAATACTGGGTGACTCGAGTGGCCTAATACCCAGATCATGCCACCGAATCCCAAGATTACAGTCTCGAGCAGGCTCAAATCCAGTTGCTCGGGCCCCTGCAACAAATTCGTCGCTTCTGATACACTCCCAGAGCCACGTGTCACGGCCAGAATCTTCCATTTTGGAAAGGGCACGAATCGCTGTTCTTCTGGGTCACCCAGTCGTCCACAACAGGTATAGGCTGTTGCGAGGAATCGACTGTCAGCAACAATCCTTGCCGATATGTTGTGGAAGCATATCAGGCTCGCCAGTATCAGTCAGCCAGCAATTAGCATACAGTGGTCCGATAAACGATGTATTGATACGCCTGAATACGGCCATGTCTCTGGAAGTGCCTTCATGTTGCGCCCAACCTACAAGGATGCACGATGAGCACTCCCACTCTACACTTTCAGCAGCAACAGCCCGGGCTTATAAGATAAGGCCCTTTTTACCTCCAGGGCACTTACTGGCTTACTGAACGTCGAGTGTAACGTTACTCCGAGCCTGCTGTCGAATCTGCTTAATGCATTCGACTGGGGGATTCAAAGGCCGCTCGTATGCAACATTATTGGGGTGGAGTCCGTCACCCTTTTCACCAGGTAGGAAATGGACAAGCCTGCGAGAGGCTTAAGCCAGCATTACGCTCCAGGCTCGCACGATCGTCGATCATGCACGACATTGTGCCCGCATGTGACAGCGGAGCCAACCGTTAGGCGGGTGCAAATGATATTCCTCGAAGTCGATTCTGGAAGACTTCGGCACATGTGCTTACAAAATCTCCACGATTCCCCCGGCCTGTTGCCTCGTTCAGAAGGTGAGCCCTTATCAATCTCTGGAAAAATCTCCGAGAGTCTACCCGCTGGGAAATGCTTGCACTTGTACGCAGGCGCGGCAGCTCCGACAATCGTGTCTCCTGGGGCTGCACGGACTTTCGCAAAAGGAGGTTTGCAATCAAACCAGAGTTCCTCTAGGTCTCGGGGAACTGTGCCTTGCCGCGATGTGAATGCCAAATTGACTTTGACACAGAAGAGGATGGCATCATAGCCTGTACGAAGCTTTCGGGAGTTTGGCTGGGAGCACTCTGATAGGGCTGAATGAAATGCTATACTAGGTACCTACTCAAGCAACGAACCACCAGCAGGCTGTTTTTTGTGCGGTATCACTCGTACCATACGATGCCGGTAAGAATTACAGGTACCTACGGATCGTTTGCGATGCGTACTGTACAGTAACAACATGTTTTGGAGTACGCTTCTATCTCTAACTTCATGGCTTCATATCATGCATTCTCTCTGCATCCCCAGTGCATATGGACCAGCGGTAAAGTGTCACTTGGGGTTTCCACATTACTTTTGGACGAGGATTTCTCCCTGCAGCATGGCCAAGCTTGCATCATCTCTCTCTGCCCACTCCTCCCAAGCCTTGGCCATTTCTTCAAGATCATTTTCGGTACCTAGACCGAACTTCAGGGCTCTCTCGCGCAAAGAACCACCTCTGAGCGGAACACACAACCCCTGGGCTAGAGAAACACAACCATCAGAGCCATAATCGCAGCAGCAGAAGCAAAGTGGGATGATGGAACTTACAGCAGGTTTTCCTCTCGGTCGGGGTGTTGTATGACGATGTACTATAGCTGAGCGTAATTTGGCTCGGCTCACCACCAGCCTTGAGTGCCCAAGAGAGCAGCTGTCGGCCTGCTTTTGGGTCGCCACCGCCGGCACTCATGAGGCCTGCCATGAGCCTATGGAACTTGGACAGCTCCGGCAGTTCCGGCCAGACGCACTCCGTCTCGTAGTCGCCCTCGCGAGCCGCGACAATGCCGCCTCGCTTTGTTACTCGGAGCATTTCACGCAGTGCATCCCACGGCGTGCCAATGTGGATCAGCACCTGATGACAAAACGTGATGTCAAATGTCTCGTCGCCGAAGGGCAGCTTGTAGACACTGCCCTGCTGGAATTCGATGTTCTTGACGCCGGCTGTTTCAGCGGCAGCTTGTGCCCGTGGCAAGATGTTTGGGTTGAGGTCGACGCCGGTAACGTGGCCGTCGGGGATGAGCTTGGCGAAACTCACAGAGATGGTGCCTGAACCAGCACCGACGTCTAAGAGTGTCAACTTCGGGTTGACATCTTTCATAGACTGCAACTTGGGCAACAAATAGGCAGCGCTGTTTTCGGCAGTCCGCACCTCGTGGAGGATTGATGTGCTCTTGGGCAATGTCATGATCGGCACCACCAGTGTAATTCAATTTGACTTGGTCCGTCAATTATTAAGTCGTCTGGAAAGATGCTCTGAGGACAATCTAAGGCGACCAATTCTCGAAATTCGCACCTTTCCGCACGAAATCCAAGGACTCGCTAATCGCGCGCCTTGGCGGCGCAGCCATACCTATTCTGAGACGCTGAAACAACTTCAAAGGTTCCTTTGTCAATCGCATGGTGTTGAGGAGCGTTCAGCCGAGAGTCGTGACTATTCAGTGTGGCAGCAGGACAGTCCGTCAGTAAAACCAATCCCGAAGAGGCGCCTATACAATGAAGGGATTGCCGCCTAAATAACAGCAAATGACCTTCGTACAGTATGTTTATCCGGGCATTGACTCTGACCGGAGGGTACCACCAACCTATAGGTAACTGCACAGGCTCTTGATATGCCTAAACCTCGGTGCTGGCCTAACTTTGCAAGTACCTTCAAGTCACCACGAGGTTATGCCGATTGCAAAGTACTGTACTGTACTAGCCTTTCTTTGAAAGTTGGCAGAAGGTTCATGCACGGCTTGCACCACGACACCATGACGTATGCAGTGCACAGCAGTATTCGACCGATACATATGGAGTACATTTTGACTCTTGTAACCCGGTTATGGAAACGTTGAGCCGCGGAAAGTTGACGTAGGGGGCTGGATAGGTACTGTACCACCAGAATTATACGCACTTCCTGTCCTCAAGGTGGTCTGGTAAGTAGGTATACAATATCAATGCCTATTCCGTGTCCCCAGAATTCACTTATCGTGAAGCAGCAACGCAACGTCCACGGTCCTTTATCACCTGCCCATCCGGACCGTTACCGGAATGGTTGTCTTTCTCTTGCTCTCAGATCGGTCGGCACTCCGCGCCAAAAGGATGTACGGTATGAGGGGGATAAGCGTTGATAGAGGCTTCGGCACTGGCAGCAACCTACCTTGCTGACAGTAGCGATGAAGCCGCTTTCTACCTCTTCAGGACTGGCTCCGGACTGTGAGTAAAAGATGCATGAGGATTCGCTGACTGATGAACCGTATCCCAGCCGTCCAGCCTCCACAGTGAGCAACGCAACCTAGCCTGGGATCTATCCGTGTTGACAGGGGATTCGCATGCTTAACTAGTGCGCCTACCGCTTCAGGAATAGTTAGGATGTCCTCCCCACCGCAGTCAAGCACGGCCGGTTACGAAGTAACCACATAAGAGGTACGATTTCGATGGTACAGGCACGCATTGGATTAAACACGACCAAGATGTCCCGTCCGCAGAACTTATTTATTTGACAGAAATCTGGAATACCGTCTATCTCTCGCCTCGAGCCAGCCTCGCGCAGTCCCCATATCGTATAAGATAGTGCCATCTTTCCGCTGCACTCATCAACTTGCAACCTAGACATCCTTCAAAGTGAACCATTCCGTTTTACATTCAATCAACAACAGTCTCTCAAGCACCAAAGACCTTCCCAATATACCTTGTTCATCACTATGACCGATTTCCATTCCGTCAACGGCTGGGGCCAGCAACAAGGCACGTTCTCCCCAATTGACGCTGGCTTCCCCTGGGACTTCAACGCCGTTCAGTCGCCAAAGAACATGGTCAGCCATTACAATGATGTAAGCTCATCCTCGACTTCTTCTCCTTCAACAAGTTGCTCGTGTACTGACAACCTACTCAAGCTGCTACAACGGGCTGCCAACTTCTACGCCACGCTAGACCAATCTTATGACAATATGTCACCCTCAGCCTCCGAAAGCTCCTACAGAACAACGTCCGAACGTCGGTCGTCTTCTAGCAGCATCGTTGCCCAAGTGAAGAACTCCATCCCCGACAAGATTGAGGTACGTTGACCTGGTAATCTTTCGCGGCTAGCCATACTGACCCTACCCACAGAGGAGGCGAGAACAGAATCGTTCATCACAGCGTGCTTACCGAGAACGCAAGGAGCGTCACCAAAAGGAGCTCGAAGAGGAGATCTTGCAGTGGCAACAGAAGCACCAAAAGCTGTCACGTTCATACTCCCAACAAGCCGAGGAACTTGCTCGACTTAAGTCGCAAATATCACAACTAAACGGCGAGATCTCCAACCTTCAAAGCAGCAATCCTACATTATGCGGGTCGATGGGCCAATCTCCACAGGAATTCGACTTGGTCCCTTTCTTCAACACGGACGCAATGAGCCCACAGTCCAACCCTCGATGACGCTAGACTTGGACCCCAGCAGGGGGAACTTGATTCTTAATTACTACGAATGTTTCTTGGGCGGTTCATCTTGACACGACTTTGTTGCTTGCGTGGCACGAATGTTGGCGGTGGGGGCGTTGTAGGCGAGTTATGGCTCTTGCAGCTTTGGCAGTTTTTGGGTTCAAAGATCACAATGTGTATTGAACCGGGCAACCTTCTGGTCCATACCTACGAAAGACGTGGCAGCCGCATCAGACGGTTGGAATATAGTCAACATGTCTACCATACTAGGATCTGCAAGCACTTCTTTGCCGATCATCTCGGGGATCGTGCCTTTGAGTTCTGGGACCGGCCTTGACTACCACGGTAATGGTGTATGCAATTGCTCAAGCCCCCTTTCAGGGGAAGGGGTCTGGATGATCACAAGCAGGGTCCTGCTCTTTGGTCGCCTCAGACTTGAGAAGACGCTTGAGGTATTACCTAAGGCAGGCAAGACGATACACAACGCTGTCTCGAAGAGATCCTAGCGGGCTCGACTCTTTGACCAGACTGTAGCCCTCCATATACGGACTTAGGCAGCAGATGGTCGTTTTCATTGATGACTGAGATTCTTGATGCCGCTTTTGCTCGCTCTTGCCACCGTCAAAATGACGGCAAGAAGTCTATGCCAGTCATTTGTCAATAGCCGTAAGAGGGTTGGCCACTGTTCGGGATGGGATCCACTTACAAACAGCTTCAATTTGCTCAAATGTGCGGTGATCACACGTCCATTCAGGATCTCACCAGCAAGATACTCGCTAACCCAGTGCTGAAAAGAGTATTGGGCTCGACGACATCTGCAGGTAGTAATGCAGAGGTCTAGGTGTGCAGGGTAACGCCTAACACGCATGCTATTCAGGCCAACCCTTCGATATCTTGTGCGCTCTTACGGTAGAAAGCACGATCTTACTACCTTGGAGGGGCAGCATATCGAAATTGCTGACTAGCTACCCTTGTGTGGGCCTCGTAAATCTCGCACGTTGCGCAACTCTCAGGCTTTTTTTTGTGTCCGAGAGATCAAAAATGAGTAAGGTTCGACGCGGAATATGTATAATCTTCATTAGGAAACTGTACTCCACCCCTATTGCAGGTCTTCGTTTTTTGTGCCGCAGTCGCTGAGATGCCCGGAAACGTTCAAGTCCAGGCGCTGGGAACTTTAACCCTTCTGGAAAAGCCCCAGGTTTCATATCCCCGTGATTGGCATACATCCCCTGGAAGGTCGCCTATGCTGAACCGAAGCTATCCCGTAGTGGGAATCTGCACTAACAGCTTCACCTGCATAAAATCCATGTTTCCTCCCTAACACCTCGCATATCTTCGGAGGGACCATCGGTAATGATAGCATAGGCGAACCTATTCCAGATATTTGGGGGCCCATCACCTCTCTGGGATGCTTACATATGCATTCACGAGTTTTGGATATCCCTACGGAGTGGCTAAATTCTGCAGCCACCTTTGCCGGCACTTTGCTTACCTGTCAATTCGTGTCGATCGAACTGGGGTTGACGAGATAATACGATACGAGGTACAGTGGAACAGAGACGCTAACAGATGATGCCGATCGTTCTATACTGCCATGATCCATATCGTCCGAAACGGTCTGTTGAAACGTGCCTTTTATGGACATCCTTCGGTGAACGACCAACCGACCTTGAACCAATTACCGTCATTGGTCCACTGCGCAACGGCGCTGGCAGACGATGGTATCACTGCGCCAAGTCTAGTTGGCCTCTGCATAGGCCTTCCAGCAAGCAAGCACTCGTCCGAGACGACCACCAGCATCACGTGTAAGCATGGTAAGGTTTCAGAACAAGAGTCCCGGTGGCGTGAAAAACCTCGACACTGGCTGTGACGACCCCAGAGCCTTTATGACCGTTGCCGCATCCCGCAAGTTGCTTAAGACAAGGTGCGTTCATGACATGGTTACCTGTGCTGTCTTCATCAGGCATACCGCATGGGCGCAACAAAAGCGGATGTCCATCATCTCCCAAACTCTCCGTAGGGCGAGCATATGGTGAACAAGTAACAACCGGATTCGACGTGGTCTGGCCGAAGTTATGTCCTACTATCGACCTTTTTGCCTATTACTGTACACTGATTGACCAGTGAAAGAATGCGGTAGCGAACATTAGCCGACTATCCCTGTCAGGTGTATTCCACACAGCTTCTGGCAAGGACTTTGGCTGGAGCGTTTGGCAAGGTCTGAGCGCCTAATGTGCCTTGCGGTCCGTCCGAGCGTCTCAGACGGTCTTCCACATGGTTGCAGTGCAGACTGGCAAGGGATGGTACGAGCATGTGGTAAAACCGCTGCGGAAAAACGATTCCTCCCAGACTTTTCCGACGGTCATCGTCGACATGAAGCGCTTGTTGAAGTTTCTTGGATGCGAGGTCACATTTGAAAATGCTGGATGCACCAGCTGTATGCGCGGGCTTTGTCTCAATGCATATAGTGGCAGTGGTATTGTCACTGGTCAGATTAAGACTGCTTATACCTTTCAAGAACCATCCAAATGACGATACGTCCTTAGTCAGGATTGTGCTCCATTCTTTGCCCAGGGTCTTTCCATCTCGCATTGGAGCAAGCGCTAACGCCGAATGCGGAAATGGGTAGGGGTCTGTCTCTATGCGATGCGCATGCTTACTTGATACTAAGCCTTCACAGTTCAGGAGACGATTGATTTGGTCGTTTCAGGCGTCCTGATTGGACCTTTAACCACGTCCAGACCTGCCTCCTGGATTACTATGGTGAGTCCGATCTAAAATCCTGGAGCTCTTCCCACGTGCACGGTACTCGGCTAACGCCTGTCTTAGAGGACATTAATCTTGAAACTTTCAATTTCAATCCATTCGACTCACCAACGGTTGTCACAAGTGCTGATTTCGCAAAAGACATAGTGCCGTTCTGTTGGTCCGCCCTCCATTCCCAGGTTCGCAGCAGTTGACCACGGTCTGCCACAGTATTGCATCTGGCGACCTGCGAACGCCCTCGGCCTTGTCAAGGATATCATTTTCTCCAAGTTGGAAGTGAGGAGACATACACCGAGATGCACAACATTTTGCCCGTTTAGTCGTCTTATGGTGGCACGAACCACTAGCGGCCAAATACCTTATCACACCGTGGAAATACGACGTCGTTCATTCTAGCATCTCAGCCATTGCGATTAAGCGTGGTCTCTCCATCGGATCAATACCTGGACGTCCCCAGACACAGTGAGGTGGGTCCTGTGCATCAGTTTGCTTCTGGAGTGGTAGCGGCTGGGATGAGGAAAGATGGGAGAGTTGTGTCTGTACGGCTTTGTTGAGGCTCTTCTCACCGCAGCCTCGAAGCCGTCCCTTCCTGACATGGTAGGTGCAGGGTCAATATGCAGGGCAAAGTGATCGACATTGAGTGTAATTGTGTTAAGACTCCTGTCTCGGAGGGCCACTTTCTCAAGACCTCTGATACAGCCTACTGCAGGATCGAATCTGCAGGGCAGCCTGCCACTCGTCAGGACTGATGCCCTCCTCTCCAAGACACCACAGAGGACCGACATTCACATATGATCGGCGTTCATGGTCACCTGGATGCTATACTGCTGATAAGCGGAGTATGGACCCTGCAGACGAAAGAAGATCGCGGTCCACCTCAGATCATATGATAGCTATCTCAAAGCGGTAAGCAGTCGGTATACCGGGTTTGGTAAGCATGGTACGCCAGATGCAAGGCTCGTTGCTTTGCTGTCTTCGCGGGATCGGGCGCGGAGCGACCTGACCATCGAAGCAAAGATGAGCCCGGGGCCATACTTGCATAGGCTTCAACTAACGGAGTCTTCTGCCACAATGCGTCGGCGAGCCATTGATTGAGTGGTCTAGGATGATGTGTGTATTTGAAGGGGGCTACTTGTCAGTCGGAACTCACTTCATTGCAGGAGAAGTCCAAGAGGTGCGAATGGCAGTGCCGGCCTCCGATATTGTTACAGGTGACCAGGAAGAGTATTGCGACCGCTTGCAAGTCAAACTTAAAAGGTAGGTCCTTTAACATGCGGTCCGGATATGAACTTGACATCCTCATCGAGGCCCATGCAGCTGGACTTACGCGGAGGTTGAGGTCCTGCGCGCACGACTCGGACCTAGCACCACACTAACTATCGTGGGGTGAGAGCATGACGCTCTGCCGACCTCCATAATTGCTCCAGGGACTTTGGATGCATAGTACCTCTAACCATCGTGGCGAGGCTTCCACAATCATATCAAGATGTCGTTAAGAAAGTAAATCAAGAAGAGTTGAAGCCGGTTCTGCCCGAGATCTGGAATCCCCTGGTCACGTGTGCCGTAGTTCTGCCGATTCGCGGAGCTCCAACCTCGCCTTCTCAACCATCGTCAACATCAGTCGTTAAAATCATCTTGGGCGAATTTCCACATCAACGTCGACGTGGCATTCTCCGAGGCTCACTGCCCCCTGCGATGCTAAGTATATCGCAACATATGCTCACCGAAGAGCTGCAATTTCACATCTAAGTGCGACTCACGTCGCGTCAGCTCAACACTAAACAACTGCCGGCAGCTCACACGATCCCGAACCTGCCATCGTGCAATAGCTCTGAACTATGCCTGCATTGAGGCATGAATTCTCGTCGTCAAAGTGACTCAGATGCTGCATCAAGCGCAGCTCAGGCCAAGCAGGCCGCTTGCCTCGAATGTCGCCGAAGTAAAGTGAAATGCACGCGTGACCCAAATGCCGCGGTGTGCCGGAAATGTCAGCAGACTGGTCTACGATGTGTGACTCCCGAATATCATGTCGGTAGATACAAAGGGGTTAAAAAGTAAGTAAGGACGATTGAAGCGAGTTCCTGCTTGGCTGACAACTTCAAAGTAAGCGGACTGGTTTGGAAAAGGCTATCTATCAGGTCGAACAGGCGCTCAAGCGCTCCAAAGATAGCTCAAATGGTTTGAGTCTGGAGAGCGAAACAGATCTTCGCCAATTGATTTCTACACCGCAGCCTGAGCGGTTGCGGCGGGCATCGAGTTCCCAGACGCCGAGTACGGCTATGCAGCAAGCTTTTGTTCAACCCCGGACGGATTCGCAGGAATTTGACGCGAATGGCAATTCACCGACTGACCATGACGTGCCACCACCTCCACCAGCAACCGGTGAGAAACCAGACGAGCTTGCTCTCAACAATGCCGACAATCCACTTCAACTACTTGCCATGGCCTCGGTTTTGCCTGGCCAATCTCCATCGACCAACATGTCAACGTCTCCGGCTGTTATTGCCTCGCATCAAACGACCAGCGACAACCACCTTGCAGATGCCGATATCCAACAGTTCTTTGGATTGCTCATGTCCAACCTGGACAATTCACCCGACCTGGATCCCATCGAGCTAGGCTTGGTTACGGCAGAGGAAGCAGATTCTCTTTTCACCTATTTCTACGATCGACTGTCGCACACTCGTTGGGGCCTGGATCCAACGCTCCATACTGCAGCCTTTGTGCGCTCAAGGTCGGCATTCTTGTTCACTTCTATCCTGGCTGCTTCTGCCTTGTTTCTGCCGAAAGCGGAGGCTCTGTCGAAGCGACTGGCAGGCCATCGAAACCATCTTGTGCGAACAGTCATTTACAACAGGTACAGATCCGTGGAGATCGTCTTGGGCTTCATGGTCAACATCCCCTGGATGACGCCAGCTAAGCATTGGGCCGACGATGAAACTTGTGCATACTTGTCGGCTGCGCTTACCTTGGCTTTGGACCTTTCGCTGAATAAGATCGTCGTGCCATCTCCAACAATTCGACCTGCGGGCTTTTTGGACCGGGTGGCGAAAGCTGAGTGTATTGACTCTACGAGGGCATTGCAGATGGATGGGTTTCCCAACGTCGATCCTGCGTCGGCATGGGGAAGGCGTCTGCTGAGGACCCGCGAGCGAGTCTGGTTGGCTTTGTTTGTTCTGGATCGCGGGTACGTCTGCTCAATTTGTCTTGCGATCTTACGGGCTGACTGGCCCTTTTCCTTAGCATTTGCCTAGCTCGAGGTCGACCTTACGCAGTGCCTATCGGGCCTTTGGTCGAGAGCTGTGATACTTGGCACATTTCGGATATTGCAGATCGATGGGACGGTAGCGTCATCTCCGCCGCGGTGCTCAGACGAGATTTGGTAGGTGTGGCTTACAATTCCGGTTACAACATACTGACCTTCTCCAGGTCGGGCTTATCACAAGTGTCCGTGAATTTTGTGATGGGAGTCAGGGCGCGAACGGCGGCTCAACCGCGGTCAGATTGTGAGTCTGTCTTGTGAGCGGGGTGCCGTGCCTCCAGACTAATGCATCACAGTCTCAAGGACAAAATTGATCGCTTTTTCGAACAATGGTACGCTGTGTGGTCCCGACAAATCACACAAGGAGATGGTGAGGAATGGACAGAAACATCGTGTCTATACAAGTCTTGCATACTGATATTTGGAAGGTCAACTACCACCCTACGTCGAGATCTTGGTCTCTCACACGAAACTATCAACTTATTGCAATGTTGTCAATCATCCGACCGCATCGAATGATGTAAAGCAATTCTTCCGCGCCGCTGGACTGGCTTCAGCCATGAATGTCATGCGCGCAGCAGTCCACGGTGAAGGTCGCTTGAAGTCTATGCCGAACAACACTGTCATCATGGTCTCTTTTGCAGCCTGCTTCGCTCTAGCCCTTGGCACCACCAGTTTCGGAAACCGAGCAAACCTAGCTCCGAACTCGAGGTCGCTCATTGAAGAGACCACTCAGGTCCTAGAACGCATAGGAAGCTCACCACGGCACCGCAAGGGCTTGTCGGTTCTTTTCGCCAGACACATCCGCCGAATCTTACAAAGCTCCATGCTCAATCCTGTTGCGGACAATCAATCAAGTGCGGCTGAGCAAGCGTTTCCGCAGCAGCCAGGCATGGGATATGGTTCCACCAACAGCACCTCCACGGGTGTCTCCAACCCCAACGTCTCTTCTGAACCATACGTTTTCGATATGACAGACGATCAGATTCTGGAAGCCATCAACAACGCCAGCGCATCACAAGAACTGTTTCAACTCGATGAAACAATGTTCATGGATTGGCTGGACTGGCCGAACGTGACTTGAGCATTCGAAGTAGTATATGAACATCCTCTTGACACAGCCAAACTAGGCTTTCTGAACGGGCGCAGCTGCCGCTAGGGGTTCCGCAGGGGTTGCATTTCGCGATAAGTTGACGAGTTTCTGAAGCTGTTCGATGAAGATGAAGGTGAGAACGGTATTGGGCCTGCAGGATGTTAGAAGCATGTTCAAAACAGCCGACACAAACATCGGCACTCACGCTAGTCGCAGCCAAGCTGGAGTCCAGCCCCTCATCAGGAACCGTGGGCCCTCATTTCGGAACGAATCGACGATGATCTTCCTTACGCTTGGTCTGACTCCATTGACGGTGACAGCATTCTGTACCCTGCTCTTCAAAACATCTGCTGGGGCGCAGGCCGTTGTTGCCACTGTTCCAGCCAGGAGGGAAGCAAGGAAGTGAGTCGGCATGCCATCTCTGAGGCCGAGGGAGGGATTGGACAAGAGCTCGCGTTTGGCTGTGGAGTATCTGGATAAATGTGAGTATACAGCTTGCCAAGGGATATCCACAACATACGTGGCAATTTGCGAAACATTCATTATGATGCTTCGGACGACGTTTGGTCCCAGGCCACGGGTAAAGGTTCGAATGCCTTCCTCTTTGCCGATCCTGAGCAGAGCGTCGAGTGCATGGGCATACCCGAACCTCTGTGCCGGTGGTCGGGCGCCGTCTGCACACATTCGAACCAGAGCAACTTCAGTCGGATTTCCCACAAGACCAGCAAGGCCGCCTGCTGCTCCGGCACAGGCAATCTCTACTCGGCTCGACAACCGTTGCTGTCCGGTCCTTTGTCGGGCTTCGCTTGCGAAATGATTGTACAGCCCGAATCGTGCAGTCGAGTACGTCGACTGTCGAAGCATCGAAGCGGATATACCCCACCAAAGCGATGTGATACCTATCAAGGTTGAGGCTACACATCTGAGCAAGAGATTTACTACCACTCACCGTCACGACTTGCGAATTGGAACATTGTCCTCAACATATTCTGTCCGGACGCCATCGTTTGCATGCGACTGTGACGACTGTAAGTTTTGAGGTTCTTGGTTGCACCGGATGCAGACTTACTATTTGGTCTGATCTAGCGGGTGAGCTTGGATCTGGGTTAGCATTTATTCTGTTTGAGAAGGGGTGCGTGCCTTACTGAAACAAGCAGCCATTGAGGCAGCCGCACCTCTGTCGATGGTTAGCAGTTTTGTCATGCAGTGAGGAATGTCTGGCATGCTCACCCTAGCCAGAAAGGCTGCTTTTGAGATTTGGATTTGGCCATCTTTCAGTCAGCAGGGAAGAAGATCATCGACAGTCTTGATTGTTGGCAACACGTAAACATGAACAGTTTATGATTGAGAAGAGTTCTGCTATATGGCCAATCTTACAACAATAGGCGACGTGAACAAACAGCGGAAAATGGCAGCCGTGCCCAGAATAGCCGGTGCGGTAAATATCTAGCACGCCGATTCCGCCAGCATATATGCATATTGAATACAGCTTTATCAAAAATCACCGTCCCACACTCACGCTGTCTGTGTACAATGGGACCAAATCATCAACATTGAAGTTCGGCCATATCTGGTTCGGCCTCAAATTCACCCCACAAAGGCCTTATCCGTGAAGCAGCCCCCTACTCATGATGCACGGCCTCAGAAATATGACCGAGATAATGGTACGTTGCCGAACATCACGTGCAAGAGGTCAACAGAGTCCAGCCATCCGGACCCTCATCCGATTCTGTTTTTGCCTCATAGTTCTTCCCGACTGCCTTCGCTTATATTCGTGTTTAGAGCTTGAAGATTATCCCGAATTTTCACACAAACAGCTTGAGGAGAAGACACCCCAAAACCTCCAACAATGGCGACAAGAAGGACGCTGCTACTATGCGTCAACGACATCCGGGCAAGGTCATGCTCCAACGCCAACACCTTTCTTCCCCGCAGATCCCTTGCCCGCCAATCAAATGCCAGATCTTGGGTCTCGAGACAACCAAGTCCAAGATATTTCTCGTCGGCACGTGCTAGGTGGCAGGAAGCAGCTTCCAGTCAGGAAAGCGACGGGCAGCCCGTCATTGACCGTACAAGGTCGAAACTTTTCAAGGACGCCGACGAGGCTGTCGCCGACTTGAAGTCTGGATCGACCATCCTTAGTGCTGGCTTCGGACTATGTGGCACAGCTGGTAAATTCTGCTGTGAGAGCTGATGAGAACTTTGAAGGCTAACGGCTACACCTCCAGAAACCATCATCGAAGCTATTCGAAAACGTGGAGTCGATTCCCTCAACAACCTCACCGCCGTCTCCAACAATGCTGGAGCTTCAGGCGACGGTGGTCTGTCGCCCTTGACCAGAACCGGGCAGATCACCCGCTGCATTCTATCTTACCTTGGAAGCAACAAGCCTCTTGAGAAGAAGTATCTGAGCGGCAAGATTGCTATCGAATTATGTCCCCAGGGAACCTTGGCTGAGCGTATCCGTGCCGGTGGCTCAGGCATCCCTGCTTTTTACACCCCGACTGGAGTTTGTGAGTGCAAACACATCCACGAACTAAGACTGCATACAGCTAACATCCTCGATTCTAGCCACACTGATCCAGACTGGCGAAATCCCGACACGCATGGGCGAGGCTGACCCAACTACAAAGAAGTCTACCGTGCTGGAAGGTGGCAAGCCGCGCGAGACCAGAATCTTCAATGGCCGCACGTACGTCATGGAGACAGCGCTGACAGGCGACGTCGCCATCATTCGTGCCCACAAAGTCGATGAGGCTGGTAATTGTCAATTTCGGTAAGTACAAGTCCTTCACGCCATCTACCTATTCTCCGCTAATATTGATAAGATACACGACCAAAGCTTTCGGACCTATAATGGCCAAAGCCGCGCGCCTCACCATCGTCGAGGCCGAGAACATCGTGCCCGCCGGATCCATCGACCCCAACGACGTGCACCTCCCAGGCATTTTCGTCGATCGCATCGTGCCCGCGACAGTCGACAAGAAACTTGAAATCAAAAAGACCCGCCCCAGCGGCAATGACAGCGGATACGAGAGCGAGGCATCAACATCATCAGGATCATCCGAGAAGAACGACGCAATGGTCCGTCGCGACCGCATTGCTAAGCGTGCATCAAAGGAGCTCAAGCAAGGCATGTACGTCAACCTGGGTGTCGGGATGCCCACGCTCGCGCCGTCCTTCTTGCCCGACGACGTCAAGGTCTGGATCCAGTCCGAGAACGGTATCTTGGGAATGGGCGCGTACCCGACGGAGGAGGAAGTCGATCCGGATATCATCAACGCTGGAAAGGAAACTGTTACGCTCGTCCCCGGTGCCTCGACGTTTGATTCTTCGGAATCTTTCGGCATGATCCGCGGCGGACATGTTGACGTTTCGATCCTGGGGGCGTTGCAGGTTAGTGCTGCGGGCGATCTGGCGAATTATATGATCCCAGGGAAAGTGTTTAAGGGGATGGGTGGGGCGATGGATTTGGTGTCGAACCCGGATCAGACTAAGATTGTGGTCACGACTGATCATGTGGATAAGTATGGGAAGAGTAAGATTGTGGAGATTTGCTCGTTGCCTTTGACGGGCGCGAAGGTCGTGAGTACGATTATTACGGATTTGTGTGTGTTCCAGGTCGATAGGACGAAGGGGACGTTGACTTTGACGGAGCTTGCGGATGGGGTGAGTGTGGATGAGATTAAGGAGAAGACTGATGCGAATTTTGCGGTGGGTGAGGACTTGAAGAGTATGGAATGAATGTGAGGAACGTGTGGAGAGTAGGTGGTTGGAGATGTGTTTGGACATCTTTGCAAGGAAGGTGGGTTGTATATTGGTGAATGCAGATGCGCGTTCGAGCATTGCCGGTAGATACAAGCACATAGAGTGGAGCGTCAAGTAAAATGTACAGGTATACTGCTATTGCTTTTGAGTTCCAGTATATTTGCTGCCTCATACCTGATCTTTCTACATGTTCATATAAAATAATTTGAGGTGTAAGTCGGACGCTATGCTGAACGACGAGTTGTATGCATCGCGAGCTCAGATCATACGGAATGTCCTTCACAGCCTACAAACACGCTTTTCCTCGTCTTCGCTTCATCCCACATTCACTCTAGACGCTTCATAGCTTCGCTTTGAGGTTGTCGGCGCCCATTCCTGGTGCAAAAGTAGTGCCTCGGCCCTGACTGAGTCCCTGCACAATCTCATCAATAGCGTTCAAGATCCATTGGTTCCCTTCGTCAGTGGCCAGCCATTCGCCTCCTTCTACGTCCTTCTCGGCAGTGCCATCAGCGAATGCTTTCCGCAGTCCAAACAGATGGCTGGTGACTTGCGGGCCGACGCCTGTCTGGCTGCGCAAGCAAGCTATAGCGACGAGGGACGTGAGAACGCGACCAACATGGATGGGCGAGTCGGTCGGTGGGTCCGAAAGCAAGTTTGAATAATGGCCGGACAGGATGTGGACAGGCAGATTGGGGTGGCTTTGGGCGAGTTTGTCCAGGAGTTTGCCCTCGAAAGGCTTATAAACGCTGTCCCACAGGGCGCGACCTCGAGCCATGGAATCGGAGATGTTGTTGGGGTCGAGTTTTCGGGATGGCTGGGGCGGGATGCTGTCGAAGACGTCCTTGGGCATGCCCTCGCGGAAAGCTCCCAGACAGTTGATTGTGCGGGGAATGCCGTTGAATGAGATACATTTGAGGCCGACCTCGCGCATGAGTCCGGCTGTCTCACCTGGTGGAGGCGGCGACGGGAGTGATTGTGTTAAATGGTATAACTCGATCATGGAGCCTGGGGAGTTCATGGTCATGGTCGTGGCGGTGGCCAGGGTCAACCATGCGGGAGTACCGACGCCGTGTTCTTGAGCGCTGGACGCAATTCGATTGTATGTTGTGCGGATCTGGGGTGATGCTTTAAGGTAGCCTGGCAGAGCATGGGCGGCGTTGACTAGCCCCTTGAGCGTCTCGGAGAGTTTCGACATTTCTGCTGATTTTCTGTGTTTGTTGACGCGGTGGTTCTGGGCGGGTCTTGCTCTTGATCGGGTCGTCTTGGGACTATCGCGATCACTCATAAATCAGCTTGACCACAATACTTGGCCAGAAATCCCTGGAAGGATTCGTCGATATGAAGATAGCTGAGAAAAGCCAAATAGACTGGTGTAGTTGAGCTTGTTCAATGGCGCGGAGAAGGATGAAGTCAATGATCGACGAAGATAGGACAGCCTCGGCCGGTAAAAAGAAAGCCCGACACCGCGACTCGAAATAAGTCTCTCTATCTCGGCGATTCTTCTTTTTCCGACCAATTACCTCAGGACTTTGGCTCTTCGCTAGGAGATGGGGCGGCATCACAGGCCGATTGACCGCTCTTCTTTCCCGTGAATCCCCTGCTGGATGCCTTTGATAGTCTGCTTGTCAGGATTGCGACTCACGTGGACTCTTTCATGCCTCATCTTCTCTCAGGCAAAATCGTTACAGCGGCTCCAGCCACGACTTCCGTGGTGAATGATCCGGTAGACCGAGCGCCGACGAGGCAGCTGAGGTCAAAGTCGATCCAGAGCTTATCGACGAAAAGCCTGAAGATACCCAAAATAAGCTCGAGAAGGCTAGTCCAGTCGTCGTTGGGACAAGACTGTCTTTGATGCCACTCCTTCTGAAGAACAGTATTGATTGCCTGCCTTTCTCCTTTTGCCGAATCAGCGAATCGTGAGGGAGGCATTGATCCGGGGTAAACAGGCGGGGTAGATACAATATCCCGAAGAATCACTGAATGAGTTACAGTATATAAATAGACCTGTAGTCACCTTTACAGAATCACCATTGAATCCGTCTGTGCTGAACCTCTTTAAGGGGCGTTTGCACAGAAAGTAAGTTCAGAGCACAGTCAGTGTCACATACAGGTACTACCTACCCTGTGCACTTTCCATCCTCGCCTCTTCCCAGTTGCCATTATCACTGCTCATCATCCTCAACGTCAGCAACAACGCTCCACTCTTCTTACCCTCACATTAAAGACCATACACTTAGCAGAGACCATGGCTGAATCACGTCCCGCAAACCCAAACCAACTCGCAACCTCTCTCCCTGGCTTGACCACTCACCTAACAGGCCATGATCCTGCCACCGGTAAAGCCGTCGTTCAAGAGTCACGCCCGGGCAATTGGACCACGTACGACGACAAACTCATGGCTTTCAACGTCGTCTATAGCACCTCAAAGTTCCCTGCGAACCTGAATAACGACCAAGACATCAAGTCTCACGATCAAGTCACATCGAGCGGCAAGCTCGGTCTAGTCAACCCCAACGGCACGGTCTGTCGGGTGGTTGACTTCGCACCGGGTTTCGAATGCATGATGCATCGCACTCAGAGTCTCGATTACGGTATCGTGCTTGAAGGTCAGATTGAGCTGGTGTTGGACGGTGGGGAGCGGAAGCTCATGCAGCGAGGAGACGTGGCAGTCCAGAGAGCCACGATGCACGCTTGGAAGAATGTCAGTGAGACGGAGTGGGCGAGGATGATATTCGTGCTGCAGGATTGCGAGAAGCTGGAGATTGGGGGAGAGGTGTTGAAGGAGGATTTGGGCAGAGGTGTTGATGGATTGCCGCCCAGTGGCAACGATGCTTAGAGACAGTCTGGGTGCAAGAGTGCTGGACGGATGCTGAGCCTGTCTACAGCGGTATGGACGTAGCAACTCATTGATAGATCTGTGTAGGAGCCAATATGGCAAGGTTATGCGCATGCCACATAAAAGACCTTCTCCTCGTTTATGATTATCCATGTCAAGCCTCCGGAAGATATGGCCGGGAGGTCTTAGAGGCTACCTAAAGAAGCCTAAGATGGCTTGTGACATGGCCTAATTGTCGCCAAGGTTGTACGCGTCAACATGATTGGTGTTGACGTTGACCGGCGAGTCTTGGGGAAGTCAGTCTTGTTGATTTTGACTGGCGCAGCGAAACTCTTGCGACAAGTGTCAACGACGACGATTGCACTTGCCCAGGGGTTGCACATCATTGATTCCTCTTCTTGTACATAATTTTACCACTCCATCTGGTTCAGTTGGTTCGCACTCCGCTTAGACCAGTCCAGCGAAAAGCACACGACGACCTTGCCAATTCATCACGACCTTTGGGCTAAACCTGACCAGTTTATCTGCACGCGACAGCCTGCAGAGCACAATCCTCACCTCCAACCTCCCGAACTTGCGACGAAAACAGTTGTGCGAAACGTTTACCGTGCTGGTGGAACTGATCAAGGGCCTGGGGAACATCATAATGCTCTGTGGCTTCGGCCACCAGTGTTGCGACAATGGGGTGGCGGCGAAGTTCATCACTGAGAATAGACAATGCAGCATCAATGGCGCGCGCACGGTGTCGAGGCGATTCCTCCGACGTGGAAAAGGAAGCTTCTTACAAATTACACCGCAGCAGCGACGGTGACAGTGATGCTGTCATGAGCGAGGAGGACCCTTCCTTTGCGACTTCACAATCCACCTCGTCCTCTTACAGACCAATGCTGATGGACGAGGCATATACTACATTAAGACGGTCATCTTCACCGTCCTACCTTGGGAGACTGCCAAGATCAATAATGCGCTGGTTTTGCCTTGGGGTCGCGGCTGCGCTGCTCATTTTCATTTTCTCCCTCGTTCGATCGAGTTGGAATGCCGACAAGGAAGTCCAAGTGGCTATTGAGGAACAAAAAGTCACGCCGAAACCTGCACCATGGGAAAGCTTTCCTTTTCTGGAAAGGTATTATGGTGGAGTGCGCAATTTGGTCCCCTCCGCGTCCAACGTCCCAGAATATCCCCGGAGCGACGACGAGGTGGCCCTGGACAGACTGTACCTACCTGAAGAACCAGCCCTGGAACCCAAGCAGCCACCCCCGGCGCAGGAGGATCCGATAGAGCCACCACCAAAGCCGGCATTTCCAAGCAAAAGCAAAAGAGACACACAGCCCAGCCAGCGATTCGACCCTTACCCAAACTATACGTCCCCCCAATACATTGCGAAATTTGGCCAGAAGGTGGACTGCTTTCTGGATTCCAAGAACACTATATCAATACCTCCCGTACGGGTATATGAAGGCATACCCCAAGGCTTTCCGGACATGGTTATGGGCTCCGCGGAAATGCTTGGTCTAAGAACAGATATTTGCTATGACCGTTTTGGACGCCTAGGTCCGTACGGTCTTGGATATAGTCTCAATCGAGGTGGCAGCGGCGCACAGCAAGAAGGCGAAAGAGAAGGAGCTGATCTGGTGTGGGAAGAGACCCCAGAAGTAGACTGGAGAAACGTGAAATGGCAAGACGCCCAGCACAGATGTGTGGCTGCCAATCAGCACCGTTTCAAAGAACTACCAAAACCTCGAATCGAAACCTTCCGAGCCATGCAAGTGGGAAACATGCAGAAAAGAGAAGATGTATCCAAGCTGGCCGATCCCGAGTCCGTGCCGACAAAAGCATCTACCAAGGTTCAGACTGGTAAAGAGGAACTTCCTCGTACAGCTGTCGTCATCCGCACCTGGTGGGACTACCCTTACACGCCTGAAGACAGGATCTATCTACGGTCGCTCATTTCGGAATTGACCATGCTGACTGGAGGCGAATATGTGGTTCATTTCCTAATTCAGGTCAAGAGCGACGACGTCCCAATTTGGTCAGACGATGAGACCTATGACCGTGTTCTTTCAGACTCCTTGCCCGAGGAATTTCGTGGCATGGGCACTCTTTGGTCTGAAAGACAGATGCTCCTGATGTATGGTGGACTGGAGGAAACCTGGATGCGAGATTTACCAGTCCATGGCGTTTACCGCAGCTCGTTTATGCCCTTGCAATACTTTGCTTATCAACATCCAGAGTACGATTTCTTCTGGAATTGGGAGATGGACATCCGCACCACCCATCATTGGTATCATCTTTTTGATAGCCTGTCGAAATGGACCAAAGCTCAACCGCGCAAACTCTTGTGGGAGCGTAATAGCAGATTCTACGTCCCTTCAGAACACGGATCGTACGAAGACTTCAGCCAAATGGTCCGGATCCACACGGAACATGGCACCAACAGCGCCAACAATCTCTGGAGTAGCCTCAACCGCGCAAAAGACCCCAACGTTTCGGGCGGCATGAAACAACAAGGCGACAAGTCTATTTGGGGTCCGGAGCCGCCTCTAGATGACGACGTGAGGTTTGACGACGATCCTGTTCCGCCAACTTCTTTTGACAAAGACAAATATGAATGGGGCGTTGGTGAAGATGCGGATCTGATCACATTCAACCCAATGTTCGACCCTGACGGCACCACCTGGATTCTCGCGGACGACACCACGGGATATAATATTACTCGGGGACGTCCCCCTCGCCGAACCGCCATCATCACAGCTAGCCGACTGAGCCGCAAGCTTTTGGTCACCATGCATCGCGAGACCGCCATCAAGAAACACACTATGTTCAGCGAAATGTGGCCAGCCAGTTGTGCGCTACATCACGGTCTAAAGGCCGTCTACGCGCCACATCCTGAATACATTGACCGCAAGTGGCCAACCAAGTATTTACAGGCCGTCTTCAATGGTGGACGAAACGGCGCTACAGGTGGTGCGCGGACCAGTGTCTTTGGCGACCGCGAGCACAATTTCCGTGGGACAACCTGGTACTACAATGCTGGATTTCCAGAGGTGCTGTGGCATCGCTGGCTAGGAATGCGGATCCACAATGCCGGTGGTGAGCAAGAGGAACTGGCGGGTGAAGGCAGAATGTGTTTGCCCGGGATGTTATTGCATCCGATCAAGCGAGTCGAATTGGTCCAGGAGGGACGGAGGGCAGATCAACCACCTTGATCAGCGTATGGCGTCCACGTTTGAAGGTTTGAATGATCAGCGTTATTTTATCATGATGGCTGGCTACGTCATCCACTCGTTATGCACTATTGATGGGAGATTTTTGCTTGTACAACAGCATCACATATGGGAAGTTCATCGTCATGTCGGAGGTGTGAGCGTCTACAGGCATATTAGGTATATTTTATTTATGTTTTTGTCGAACAGTCAAACTCCATACGAATACAGTACGAGTATGATTATGCCAAGAGAGTGATGCCACTACTGCCACGCTACTATGAAACATTTCTCTTCTTTGCGGAGACTCTCCGATCAACATTCCCCAGCAAGCACTGACCTGGACCGTGCAATATAATGTCCCAGTACGCTGGTACTGATATATGGTGTCCTTTCCCTCCTCTGAGCTGATCTATATATATCATATACAAGCAACAACAACCCTGAGTTGCCCTCAAGCCGACGACGAAGCCCGAGGACAAGAATAAGTCAGGCCTATGCAGATCTAGGTCAAGGTTTGGAAGACAGCCACTAGGCAACGAGCCGTCGAGTGAGCGATCGAGAAGCTGCCCAGCCTTCTTTCCTTTGCACCCATCGATTCCCCTCTGGTTCCTCCACAAGCGGCTTCCGTTAGCCAGGGCACAGCAGAATAGCGTGCCATCTGCCTTTGCACCATGTGCCGTGTCAACTTTGATACCCGCCCGAAGGCCCCGAACCAGACATGAACAAGACGGCCGCCACAGCCCCAGTGAGAAAGTTGATTGACGGCCCAGTTTTTCGGCTTCATAGTCGTCAACGACCATTGAGACGAGCTCTGGTAGCTCCTTCATAAGGAGCTTTGTATCTGCAGACCTTGCTCTTTTATATTCTGTGTGGCCCAATCACTCGTTTCTCTCGTGTTGTGCTTCTCTCTGATTTGTTCACTGTTATCATCATGCAGCTCTCCTACTTCACTTTACTCGCTGCTGCGGCGACAGCTACAGCTGCAACACTCAAGCATGTCAACTATGGCGCTTTCACCCAGACAGCCACATACTCGGTAGCTAACCAGCTCGGGTTCTTCACGGCCTATGGCCTCAACGTCACGTACCTGCAGGTGCCCAACTCGACGTACGGGTACGCCCAGGTCCTCAATGGCGGCTACGACATCATGACTGGCACCATCGACAACGCCGTCAATCTGAGGTTTAACTCGAACTCGTCACTGACTGTCACCGGCCAACTTGACCAGGGGCCAGAGTTGACCATCGCCTCAATCCCCTCCATCACCAACATCACCCAACTCAAGGGCAAATCCTTGATGGTCGACTCTCCTGTCAGTGGATACGCATACATCCTGCGCAAGGTTTTGGGGTTGTACGGTTTGTATCTTGAGAACGGTGATTATACGTTCCAGGTATGTTTACCTCAAACACTCGTGTTGCCACATTTAGAAGTCTACTTGACTGACGGCGGGAAAGGTCGTCGGTGCCACCGTAACCCGCTACGTCGACCTCATCAACGGCACCCTCCCTAACGGCACTGCTGTCTACGCGACAATCTTCACATACCCATTCACAAGCGAGAGCAAGGTCCTCCCGAACGCTACACGACCCAACATCCTCGCCAGCGTCTCCGACTTCATCAACCCCTTTACCTCGTCGGCCTTCACCATTCGCACCGCGAACCTGAACAACGGCACCACACGCGCGCTTGCCCGCACATTCACGGCCGCAATGTACTCTGCGAACAAGTACCTCGCCGACTCCAACAATAAGAACGCCAGTATTTCCGCCATCGCCAAGCAACTCAATGTCTCGACCGCTGCAGCGACATCTGCTTACACCTCTGCGACCGACCCCACGACGGGAGAGACGTCAAGCCCGGGAGGGAACTTCACTGTCAACCGTCAGGGAATCTTGAATGTCATCGATGTGCGAAGTCAGTTTGGTGGATTCAACACGACCCCCCATTTCAATTACGCGGAGGCCATTCTGCCGGGCAAGGGAAAACTCATCGATTACTCGTTGAGAGATGAGGCTTTGGCGAGTCTGATCTCGTATACCCCTACCACTGCGTAAGGTCACAGTCCTTTGACTGTGGCAGGCTGCGTCCGTTCACGGACAAAGATCATTTGGATTCTGATGTAGATATACTTTGATAGATTGGGGACATTGCACGTTCGCCACGTTACAGTCTGCACAAAAGGTTCTGGTAATAGCTCGATGATCATCGCCGTCGCTAATATAATAATACCCGATAAGTTACAATGTCTGTGCACAGCGTGGTGTAGAAAGATCGTCCCTAACACTCCCGAATACTTGGGACAGAGTATCTGTGCTTTGGACGGACGCAAACAGAGTTTATTTACGTGATACATCGAAAATTATTTGTGCTGCTTGTATATGAAGCAGTGAAGATGAAGATGGTTGACACGCAAGCATTCATTCTGGCATATGCCATCAATGCACCCTCGCAGTATGACCTCAAGCCTGCAAGTGAGCAATGTGAGACAGCAGGCAGGAGAAGGAGATATCTAACGTTACGAGTACACCCAAGTACATAACTGTGACTTGATCGAACTTCATCTCACCACCACCGTAGCACAATATGCAGGGTCAACAGAGGGTCAAACTGTCCCTGGTATCCTGTCCACTTACTGTGCCTGCTGTCGTAGAGTAGAGTTCAACCCCCTCCTCGAAACCGCATGGGCCATGCATGGTGGTACCACCATGCCCCCCATGCCTGCGATCGGACCACCATCTGGCCCCGACCTTAGCTAGGGACGTCAGTGCAACGTGCTTTTTACCATAGTACCAGGTAGCCACGTTGTGAGAGACTTAATAATTTCATCATTCTCTACTAATAATCTGCCGCATAGCTACCACTCGTTCGGCACTTACCCATACCCATACCTGAGATGGCCAAGAGCCCTAAGAAGCTATGGCCAACCTCGTGGTATGGGCGTTCTACTTCCTTGGGACGGGTTACATGATCAGCATCTACCGTCCATAGTATGCTGTCTGTGCCCCGAAACTATCGTGATAGGGTGCGGACTTCCGCGAGAAAAGCCCGTAAAAGCCCCCTGTAGGGCCTGCAGTGCTGCCCACGCGATCGACACCGGGCGGAATCAAGCCCGACACTCGATAAGGCGAGATCAACCGGGTTCCTGGATATTTGGCTTGCCTAGTACTCCACGAATCAAACACGAACGCCCACGAGGCATCTTGGCTACTAGCTACTGTAGGCAAGCTCGCAGTGCCTATCGAAAACACTTGCAATCGCGCGCTGTAATGGCGCAATCCCTGCGAAATCAATTCGCTTAGGCTGCACAGCGGCCATCTTGGCTCGCTTAAGGTAGTCGTGGACGGTGAGGCGACCTGACTGCAAGATATCAAGGCACAACACTGCAGTAGCTTAAGTGCGGCAGGGCTGCGGTTTCAGAATTCCTGCTTTTTGGCCAGGGTACGCGGTACACTGGTACAGAAATACTGGGCAAACTGAGCGTCCAGGCGTTGGGCGGTATATAAGTATGGAGTACGGAGGACTCGCGTACAGGTAAACGATCACACCATCTTTTACGTTCCGGACTGCTGAAGACTCGCCTACTAAGTTACTCCATAAGCGAAAAAGAACACGGAGCTCGGTAAAGTTCGGAAGTCACCACTGGAGGTATTGTGCTGCAAGCCCGGACAAGTCCTAGTCCTACTATAGCACTAGCCATGAGCATCGAACCATTAGGAGGGCTTCGATTAGGGGAAAAAGTGGACTGGTAGAGGTGCCTGCCAAGTAGCCCGCGCGCACTTGTAGATGTCAATGAAAATTTGTCTCTCAATCGACGATTGTGCTTTGCAGTCGTGAGCCGGCAAACCGAAGGACGTTTCTGATACTCTTCAAGGCTTGTCAATCACACTATCGACTCCCGATATCAACCTTCCCGTACCGTGGGATAAACCTAGCTAGATTTTTTGTATGTCCCGACAAGCAGAGAGTCCGAGCGCGTGTTGATCATCTCCAAGCCCATAACGTCGGTGGTAGATTTGAGTTCAACATGACAGCGAGGCTTGTGGATTTCCGGCTACCCTGAATGGTCCTTTGAGTCAAAATGGCGGTCTCTGCACAGACAAAAGAGCTTTTTCAGCACCGAGCCTGCGGCTCTCTACAGCCAGGACTTAGGAGAACAAGGCAATGCTTGCACGATCTGGACAAGTCCGCATTGGATGAGGAAGAAAATTGGTCGACATCTATACCTCGCGCAGCCTTTGGCAGAGCCAGGCCGTGGTCGAGAAGCAGCGAAACCCGCTTTCCAGTCCCCTTGGACCTTTTAGAGTTTGAATCCTCGCCGAATTTCGCCCCAGGACAACCTGGAAAGTTTCTTCAAGAGACAAGACCAGCGATCAGCGGAACGGTATCTCATCCCCCGCTCGTGGGCTCAACTCAGATAGAGACCAAAGGTCATTTAGCGGGAATCTTGTGCTGTCACACCATTGTTCTTCGCTCCCTTCCCTTTCCCGGGGTCCTTGCGAGCATATTTCCCACCGAAAGTAACGGCATAAGCCAGAAAGCATGGCGTAAGTAGCCTGATCTTTCGAAAGACTTATTGCCCTATTCATACGGGGTCGGCCAAGCAAGACTCACAGACCTCATCTTCATATGATTTCTCCAAATCTGCATTCTCTGTTTCCTGACAGTCGATACACGCCGTAACGACACACGCTCCTCGTCCATGATGCTCGAGCTACGGGAAGCAGCTGGGCTGCCTCCCAATCCACATGGACATACCCTGGCGACTGTCAGCATAATTATGTGCAGTATCGCAGCGTTTCTGGTAGTTTGTCGACTTCTTGTTCGGTTCTTGCACAATCGCATGACCGGATGGGATGATTATACTCTGGTTATCTCCATGGTATGGGATACTTCCGCGCTCTGCTCGAGAATTGTGTGCTGACTCGGACGGATTGTCAGATGCTGGCCATCGGAATGACCGTCTGCTATAATATGGAGGTCTACCATGGTATGGGCCTGCATACGAAACAGGTCGGCGCTCACCAGCGTATGATGGCGTACGAGGTACTTTAAAACCCCTACATTTCGGTCAAAGTCGCATACTGAGTTTGATGGCGGTTAGTGGCTCTGGGCAGCTCAACTGTTATATAAATTCGCCAACGGCACAACCAAGATCTCGATTGTACTTTTGTACCTCCGGATCTTTCCCAGCAGGATGTTTAAGATCGTCTCGTTGTCGGTCATTGCCTATGTCGTTGCATATTGCACCGCGGCTATATGCACGAGTATCTGGCAGTGCAAGTGAGCAAAGACGATATCATGAGACTGGGGGCCCTTCCTTACCGTGCCTACAGTCCAATCGCTAAGGCGTGGGATAAAACCATGCCAGGCACCTGCATCGACATTGGCAAGCTGTGGTATGCCAACTCGGCCTTCACCATCTTCGCCGACCTACTCCTCATCGCCATGCCGATGAAGCAAATCGCCAAACTGAAGCTGCCGCTATCCCAAAGACTGGGCCTGATTTTGGTGTTTAGCCTGGGTCTTTTGTACGTTCTGGTCAACCCGTGTGTTGTGCACATACTGATGGCTTCAAGTGTGATGGTATGCACCATCATTCGATGTGTCATGCTCGGTCCAACAACGTCCCAAAAGGACTCTCTTTGTAAGTTTTCTCGCAATAACTGGCCGGTGCTTGAATGGGTTACTGACCTGCACGTAGACTACCAAGCTCAGTCCAACAGTTGGACATTCCTCGAAGTCGACGTCTCCATCATCTGCGCCTCCCTACCCATCCTAAAAGCACCTTTACAACGATTGCTCCCTCGCGTTTTCGGCACGAAATCCTCCGCGGCCAAGTCGACCGACTACTCAAAGTCGCCCTCATACCGAGCTGGAGTCGAAGGCGGCCCGAGCATTGCGATGAATAGCAGTCGCCGATCGGGGCTGCCTGCGAAGAGTGACACGGCAAGTGACGAGGAACAGATGATCGAGTCTGGTGGGATCATGAAGACAACGAACGTGACGCTAGATTATGAAGAGGTGGATCTTGATAAAGATTCGGAAGGGAAGCACGGCAGGCGGGATTTTGACTTTTTTGGTTGAATCAGAAGCTGCTTGCCAAATCCAACCATCTCAAAACCCGTGTACAAAAGCATTCTGCCACGACATTCCCTGTGACTTCAAGTCAGAAAGTCCGCTGCGCTCGTCGAACATCCAAGCAGGGAGATGTGATCATCTGCACATACCTGGAGTCGGCATGTACGTCTGGAAATGCTCTATCCAGCGTTACAATCGAAGCACCCAGGCCATCGAAGTCCAATGGCTGTACCTAATCAAACGGGTGCCGTGCACCAGCCCATTGATGCCGCCACTCAAAAAGCACCTCGGACATGTAGACTGGGTCATGTTCCGTCAGCTAGCAGTGCAGGTCGAATTTGGCAATTCTGCCGGAAGAGAATGCACCCCAATGTTGTTCACTGGACACCTGACCATTGTCCCCGGTAGAGTCTGGCTTGTTAGGCTCATCGAAAGCCTCGAACCAGAAAATATCCACGCCCCAGTCCAGGAGGCCGCACATCGCAGACTGCCAGTACGTCTTCATATTGTCGTCACCTGCGATGGCTGCGCCGGCAGCTGTGCCACCAGTACCGGGCCAGCCAGTCTCTGCAGAAAGTGTCAGTCGATTACATGAGCTGCTCAAGCCTGCTACCAGCTTACCTCCATTGATGAAGTGCAATTTGTTCAGGCCTTTGGAAACTTCCTGGACGCGACCTAGGGCTTGCGCCATGGCGTCGAAATAAGACTCGGTCGCGTTTGAGATGGCTTGGTATTGCCAGTATGGGAATCCGTTGGCGAGCCTAACTCATGGTCAGCTGATTTGGTCTGGTCCTGTTTTGACAAGTACTTACACCAAATTAATGTCACTTGTGATGATTGAGTCCATACTGCCGTTTGCCCAGCCATTCCAGGTGTCTGCAGTACCGATCTGCGCATTGGGATAACTCTTTCGCACGTCTTGGATCCAGCCGATCAGATCTTCAACAGTGTATGTGCCGCGGTATATTCCTTCCGAACCAACCGTGATGCCGTAGAAGCTGTCTCCAAATGAAGCAGGGTTGGCTGCATCAATGGCTGCTTTCTCTTTGGTGTATCCACCACCATCGGGCCTGTGGACTGCGGTCAACTTGCTGAAACAACAGGATGGTAGCTAGACTTACCATATGCCTAGCAAGACCTGCATACCTGCGGCTTTCGCAGCTGGTAAGATCTGAGAGGGTGTATTGCACGGATGGCCATCTTGGTCAGAGGCGGAATATGTGCGAACAACTTTGGCGTCAGTGTTGGCTTTGATGGCCGTGAAGTCGGCCGCGAAATCGGCAGTCGTCTTGCAGGATCCGTCGGGATTCATGTTGCCGAGGCAGAAACCTAAGGTGCCTACTGCAGAGACTGCCAGCGGTGCTACCAGGATGATAACGCTAAGAAGGGCGCGGTAATGCATCTTGATATCGTGGTGTTGTATATTTTTGTGAGAGAAGCAAGGCACCGGTCGGTGGTGGTGGCTCTTTTAAAGCAGAGGAATGTGGTGCAAACGCAAGGGACTTCAAGTCACAACCACAGTGACTGGAAGGCATGACTGTGACAAGCAAACAGATGCAAACAGAACGCCGAAGAAAGTGATGAAGTTGCACGACGGGGAAGCCGCAGATGCAATCGCAGTTTAAGGACTTCACTTTCCTTGACTCATGATGCACCACGCGGAATCCTTCAAGTTTACCTAAGCATTGAGGCTCAACCCCGGATTTACTCCCCGGCTTGGTCGCGGCTGGGCGGGCCTTCCCGGCTCCTACCAAAGTTTATCTCTCACGTTGATGAACGAGGAGAAGTTACATTCGGCTATTGAACTGGATTTCCATGCTTTGAACGTCTGATACAGACTACAACATATTCTTTAACAGACGATTGGTATGAGACTTGATGTGGCTATGTATCAATTGCCGCGCGCGTCTCGACATGCAGTCCGAAAGGGGCGACCGCGACCACCTGGCCGCAGATTGGACGCCTAAACATTCTCCCAAAAAGAATATATGAAACCCAGCCAAAACGAATCCAACTCTTCGTCCTTCAAAATGCAAAAACAATCAACAGTACGGATTCGCTGCTCGTCACCGACGCAACTACTAACGTACCGGCATGTGGCTTAAGTACGGCTGAGCGAACGGGAAGCCCTGTGATCCACATCCTATGGTCGATTGCGAAAGAAACTGTGTTGAAGAGATATATGTACGGTATCAGACTTATTATCCGTCGTCGCAGCCGATTGTGGAAAGCAGTCAATGGCGCACCAGACTCACCATTGGCAAGCAACATCTCCAGTAAAGCGGAAGCCACTCCCTCCAGACTCGAGACATAATTACGCATTCGCCAATGGCTCACTCCAGACTGATGCCTATCCTGTCGTCCCGATCCACGGCTCATCTTCAAGGTCTCCGCCTCCTGACTCAAGCAACATAGAAACAGGCTACGAAGCTTGCAGGCATCAAGAAGTGCCAAATATATCTCCGAGTCAACGTGATGGCATTCAACAGTCTTTGGATACAGGCAGTGGCTATTCGAGGTTATCGCCCGATCCCGCTCGAGTATACGACTCCGTTCCACCCAAAAAGAACCCCTCCATCTCCAACGATGAGATCCCGTTTGGTGACGATGAGCAATGTTCCGTGCGGCTATGGAATCCAATCTGGCTGCATTCACTGGTCCTGTCCGCTTTCATCATCCTGTTCCTGGCCTTGCTTGTAGGCCTGATCACCTTATGGCATTTTGTCGAGCTTGAAAATGGTATCAACACGGACATCACCAACAATCACTACGCATGGACCTATGGCCCAACAGCGTTGCTTGTCGTCATTGGTGCGGCGTGGGAACAGGTTGATTTCCACTGCCGAACCCTGGCGCCCTGGTCGCATCTCCGCCGTGGTCTTGCTCCAGCACGAGACTCCCTATTGCTGGACTATGTCTCTCCGATCTTGCCTAAGGTGCTTACGATTGCTGCCGCGAACCACGACTGGGCAATTTTGGCGAGTGCTATCGGTGTCTCGTTGTTGAAAATCGTCATCATCTTTAGCACTGGTCTCCTTGTCCTCACGCCAACTCCAATGTCCCATTCAGTCAGCAACGCTATCGTGAACTCTAAATTCGAGGGAACGAATTATACAACCGGGCCACTCGTTATCGACACGCAGCTGATGCGATATTACGGTATACAACAGCGAGGCCTTGAGTATCAGTACGGCACAACAGGAACTGTCGCTTACGATACTCTCGACTTTCAGTCCATTGTCCCAAATTCCGTTGTGACTTCAACAGTGAACGGCGTGTTCCCTTTCTTCAACTGTGAGATCGTGGAACCAGAGATCGTTGGAGACAACTTCACCTGGGTCAATGATGGGGAAGATGCTTATGGAGATAATGGAAATCAGCTGCACCTGACACTCAGTCTAAGACCTACCAACTGTCCTCCTCTATCTTCCTATTACAGCTGCCAAGCGCCTAACTGTCCTGATGGACAATACATCTCGTCGTACGAGGTGTGGAATGACCCGGAGACCTACAGTGAGGGAAAATCTCAACCACTGAATGACCTTGATCCTTGCGCCAATCTCTACCAGCTCAGCGTCACAGAGCTCAACTTCCAAAAGGTAGCAGGCCATCCGACGAATACCAGTGCTGCCTGGAACGTGACCATGCCTGCGGCAATTGCTATAATCTGTGCGCCTGGCTACACCATCGCTACGGTTAACGTGACCGTGAATACTGCAAACCGCACCGCAAGTGGCGGGGTGAATGCGACAGGCCCACTACATCGTGTTGCAGATGTCCTTCCTGGATACTCCTACTACAATCTTACCCAGGACCTCCAGGATCAGTCCGACGGGGATAATCTTCCGCCCCAGGAAAAAGCACCAGGTATAGACGGTTTCGCGAAGCTGTTGGTCGTATTGAACGGCGGCGATGCGGCCACCTTGTTGAATACAACAGTACTGAAGACCACAGCCGAGGAGGCATTCAAAGGTATGGCTGTTCAGCTTGCTGACACATACTTACGAAAAGCGGACAACGCAACGACCACGGCCAAGGTTACGTACCAGGCTAATAGGCTGCAAATCCGACCGGAGAGTGTGTGGGGGATGGCTACTGGGTTCGTGCTGCTGATGGTCTACGCCGCTGCCATTCTCGTCTGGCGTGTTCGTAGTGTAGTGTCTGGAAACCCAAACTCGATCGGCAGCCATGCAAATATACTTACTGCTAGCCCCACACTCCAAGAATTGTTACGAGGAGCCGGTAGCGATTCAGCTTCACAACTCAGAGGTCGTCTAGGCCATTCGATGGCTAGGTCTTGCGTCACGAACGCCAGAGGACACCCAGAACTATGTATCGAAATTGTCATCCCCAAAGGGAGTGTCGACACAACGCCGGCCGACTCAATTGACGCTGCTTGGTGGGAACCAGCGTCGATTACTGGCTGGTTCATGACTCTTGCCATTGTATTGCCGATTGCTATCATTGTGGCTCTGGAAATTCTGCAACGCCACTCAAACGCAAATGGCGGTCTGATTAACATGCCGTCTACTTCCATCGTTGGTCAGTCACTTCCATCCCTTTTTGCATCTGCCATCACGACATGCATGGCAACGCTATATGGCGCTATCGACTCCACCGCAGTTACACTTGCCCCGTATCAGACCTTGGCTCAAGGTAGTGCTAGTGCAAAACGGACATTGTTGAGCACTCCCTTAGGAAATCTGCCACTGCAGTCCACAATGAAAGCGATCCGCAACCGCCAGGCGAGTGCTGCTGTGGCATCGACAGCTGCGATTATTGGCGGTCTGCTGACCATTATCGCTTCAGGCCTCTATACGATAGAAAATACCCCGTTTGCAGTGGCTGTCAATATCTCCACATCTGACAAATTCGTGCCATCATTCAGTACTTCCACAGACGGTGCGGCGGGAGCTATGTTGGCACTCATAGAGCAGAACAATGCCTCCTACCCAGCACTGACATATGATGGTTTAGCGTTCCCTAACTTGGACCTCTCCATGCTAGGAGTAGAAGCCGCGAAACAACTCAATGATCCATCACAACAAGTCATGCTGCAGGCCAATATTTTGGCCATGAGAGCTTCACTGAACTGCACCCTAGTACCTATGGACACTATGCAAACAACAACGACTACCTACTCGGATCCTGCCACTGGTGGTCCCTGGTGTTTTGGAAGCCAGATCGCGTTCAATGCAAGCTTGCCTCCATCATGTCCAAATTTCCTGAACGGGTACAACCAGACCGCGACGAACATTCCATTCATCTACTCTGTCACCCTTCCATGCGGTCAGACCTCAAGTATCTTTGAGCAAGTCGTCCTTAACACCGAGGGTGCTGCTGTCGACGCACTGCAAGAAGGGCCTGAGGGTTCCGCTTTAGGAGCTGCAAGCAATCCTCCCGAGTGTCCGTCCCTAGCTTTCTTGTCAGGCCACTTCATTGTAAACGCCACCTCAGCGGAGAATTTTACAGCAGTGACATGCATCCAAGGGTTGGAACAGGTTGCAACGAACACAACCTTCGTGATCTCCAAAGATGTCATTCAAGTCAAGTCAAAGCCTATCGTTGATGAAAGTTCGACTCGTTGGCTTGTCACATTTGGCAGCACGTACTGGTTTACGAGCGCAAACACGTTTGAGCCATTCAATGGTCAGATTTTCGATCGCGGCCCCGACCACTTCTATTCGCAGGTCAATTACGGTCCTGACGGTATACCCGCTAAGCAGCTCACAGGACCTTCTAACACCCAACGATCCATCGATGCTACTCTGCGCATGTATCGAAGATATATGGCCCAGTTGATCAACGCCACCATGCGGCAAAGCCTGCAGGACGATGAAGCAGCATCTTACTCAGGAACCCTCTTGAACATCAACACCCCAAGGCTGAAACAAAACGCGACGTCTAAGATCGTTCTCCAGGTTTTTCTCGGAATCATGCTAGTCTGCGGTATCTTTGTGTACGGCCGACGAAACATGCACCACATACTTCCGCAGTGTCCATGGAGCATCGCAGGTACCATGAGCATACTCGCTGACAGTGAGATAATTGAGCGAAAGATCATCCCTTCCGGATCAGGGTTGATTAGTGACCAAGCGTTGGCCAAATCTTTTGAGGGATACATGTTCAGCCTTGGTTGGTGGGACACTGAAGACGAGACGAGTGATTCTTCTCTCGGGAGATATGGAATTGATATTGGCAAGGCTGATGCGAGCACCACAGCAGGACTGATACAATAGCACTTGGCAGTGGAGATGATAGTATGGCACAAATGATCTTCTTTGGCATCCTGATGATTCAAAGCACATGCCGAAGGCACACGACAGGCCAAATTTCAATACTCGTTCCACTGCTATCGCTATACGTTCTGCCAACCTCCAACGATGTATGCGGTATAGTGACCCTATGCCTGTTAACAATCGACACGCCCATCCGTGTTAAGAGAGGTCGCCATTCCGCTGTTGTCCTGGGCCGAGGCAGCTTTCGGAGCCACCTGCACAACCTCAGTATCAGAAGGCTCACTGCCGCCAGCGGCCAGAGCGTGGGTTTGGGGCCTGACTCTGTACAAAGCTCCGTTTTCAATCTCATCAAGTGTCTTTCCCTTAGGCTCGGGGATGAGAAGAGTGACCAGGGCAACCAAAAACAGGATTCCAGCAAGCAGACCCAGGACACCGCGGAGGCCAATCTGTTTCGTGGCTGTGGCGAAAGAGTACGCCGTCAGCAGGGCGCCCGCTTTTCCCGATGCTGCAGAAATACCATGAGCTGTGCCACGCACCCGAGTAGGGAATACTTCGGCTGGTATCAGGAAGGTCGTGACATTGGGTCCACATGCCAAGGCGAATTGAGAAAGAGTAAACAGCGCAATGAGTCCACCGGAGCTGGAGACGTCGCTAACGCCAGCCCAGATGGCGAAGAATACGCAAGCAAGGACACAGGTGCCGCACTGTAGTACACGGCGGCCAAGGATATCGGGAAGAAAAACACCCATGTAGACCCCTGGCATCCAGCCCTGGCAAACACATTAGCTGTCAATGCATGATGCTTGACAAAAGACTGCTTCCTTACGGCTAACTGGACAATGATGTTGCCGACGGCGATTTTCCAGAGTTTGTGCCACGGATCTTTGCCGCCGGCAAATCCGATGTCTTCAAGGAATATGCTCTGGTTCAGACTGATGCCGTAAGATGCGATGTCACTATTGGCTGGTGCCTGATATCTACGCTGAGATGGAAGGCATTGCAGAAGGTGCGGGCGTGAACGTCTTAGATGTGGTCGCTATAAATGCCAGATCGGACATTGCCCATGGATTGTTCTCAGATGGCTGCTCCAGCCTGGGTTGGGACCGCAAACAACACGGCGTGCTGCTCGCGCAGAACTGGGATTGGACAGCTGAGATGCAGAAGAATATTGTGCTTATGTCCATCACACAACCTGACAAACCAAGAATTTGGATGGTGCCAGAAGTAAGGCTCCTTTTTTCACCATTCAAACAAAGTCAGAAGTGTCTTAACGCCGCCAGGCTGGCATGGTTGGAAAGATAGGTTTCAACTCTGCTTCAGTCGGCATATGCTTGAATTCAATTCGGGCAAAGCCGGTTGATACCTCGAAGCTCCCCGTCCATGTTGCCTTGCGGGTGTGCCTGAACAGTCGAAGCAAGGCAGAGGCCCTTCAGCGCATCACAGACCTTGGAAGCATTGCGTCGGCTCAGCACATCCTGCTGGCAGATCCTTCCGGATCAGTTTCTCTGGAACTTACGCCACTCAGCAACACACATATACCTCCCGATAGCCAAGGCGTTGTCTGCCACACAAACCATCTCGTTGGGAATGGAGATTGTTTCGAATAACCCTGGGCGGATTCGCCATTCCGATTGGCGAGAATGCAAGGACTGATCCAGCAACTGGCGAGAAGTGACACGCCTGTGGGTGGAGCACGCCTACGGGAGACTGTTTTTTCGGACACACTCAACGCGCCATACGTCATCTGTCGTCAAGACGACCCGGGAACGCCGCCAGAAAGACAAAGTAGCACACTCTTCTGCATAGTGATGAGACTGGGAGTCAGCACGCCGTCTGCGGAGGTGGTCTGGGGCCTACCAATCAAAGGTGCAGATACCAGGGTCATGCACATGCCATGGTTATAGCCACAAGATCAGGCTGAGGCATCGGGCTTCCGCCGAAATTGAGGGTGCAGTCTTCCAGATTCCCCTTGATTGTGTTATGGAAGACTAGGCTTCCTAAGACCCGGTCGAGCTCGAATTGCTAGATGTTGAGTGACTAGGTGGAGGAGCGGAGGATTCGCTGGGGAGTCCTCGTGTGAGTGCTTCTGCCCAAGACCAAGACCCGAACCCAACGCCAACGCCAGGACGACGACAGCAATCAGGATAGCGATGGAGGTCCTCGTTCGGAGTGAAGTGCGCGTTCCTGAGTCTGTTCATCCATTATCTTGGCTTCTTTTTCGCCTCCGACCAAGCCGAAAATCTTTGACGATGTCAGCTCTCTTTTCTGCCATGATCGTCGGGAACATAACGACAAGGCTAACGACGTTCTCGGGCCGATATTGTCAAAAAGTGAATGACTTCTGTGGAGTCATCTTTGGTCAGGCTAGAGGACAGAAATTTCAGCACGAACGTCAGAAGTTTTTGATAGAATGAGACGTACCTCACTACTGAATGCACGTGCTCGTTTAGGTCGACCTTACGAAGGCTGATAATCCATTTGGAATGGCGACTTCCTGATTGAGTCGAATGGAGTCCGATCAGAGGTCATCAAGAACTCGCGAGCTTCCTGTTCGCTGGCAAGCGAGGCGGGGAAGAGCGATGTTGGAACATTTGGCTAGGATGTTTGCTTTTGGGTCACTGCTTGCGAGGCTGTCCCTCGGTTGCCACAATCCGTCATAGCCGTGCTGTGCGATTGTGGCGACCTCAAAAAGCATCGGACCGTCGCCGACATTGAGGACAACTGTGCGAGACTGCAACCAGGGTACCCCACGTGTACCTTGCATGCAGGGACTATTGCTAAGCAGATATTTTCTTTGGTCCAGAGATGGTGAAAAGAAGAGAAGAGGTCTGCTTCTGGACTGTTGTAGAGCCCAAGAGAGTGACGTTGATGCTACACGTGCCATTGAATGAGCTTTTAGTGGCTTAAAAGCTTATGGGCGTACAAGCCTAGCGGCCCCAGGCTTAACAGGCTTTAACTGGGTTTCCACAGGCGCTAAATTCATGCAGCCAACGGGCCCACCGAAACCTTGGATGCCACTACGCTAAGAGGCTTGACCAGGGTGTAAACTTAGCTCCATGTTCTTCCCTTGCTTCTTCTGCATTCGTATCCATGGGTCTACTCTCGTAGTATCCAGAACGAAGCTCAGCAGCACGCCCTGATATCCGGCATCCACTTCGTTGCGAATGAGTGCAACGATGTCCAACCTCGTGCTGGTCTGCTCGAACCGAGTCGCCGAGTTGCCTCCATGACGAACCTGCTCTCTCTAGCAACGATTGAAGCATAAGACGGCTGACCCCCAGCGTCCACAAGCGAGGAGTCCTTGAAGCCATCAACCTCAGGCAAGTTTTCACATTTGATCATTCCTGCACAAGTCAAGATGCTCTCATCCGCTGTTCTGCTCCTGGCTGCCGGCCATTTGGCCGCTGCTGTGCCTGCCGCATCATCTGCCTCTCGTCCTGCTGAGACGACTGTCGAGCCTTCCTTGACGGCCATCCAATCCGCTGAGGCCACAGTCAAGCCAGTGACTACTGTGAGCAATGTCAAAGGTGCGGCTTTCAACCGGTTCTACCAGGTCTGGCTGGAGAACATTGACTTCCAGTCTGCCGCCGGAGACCCAAACATGGCGTGGCTCGCAACTCAGGGTATCACCTTGAGCAACTATTACGCGACCACTCATCCTTCCGAGCCCAACTACTGCGCCGCCGCTGGTGGTGACAACTTCGGCATGGACAACGACGACTTCAACACCGTCCCCGCCAACGTCTCCACCATCGTGGACCTGCTCGACACCAAGAGCATCTCCTGGGCCGAGTACCAAGAGGACCTTCCGTACGCCGGCTTCACGGGCTTCAACTACTCCACCAACCAGAAGACCTACGCCAACGACTACGTCCGCAAGCACAACCCTCTGGTCTTCTACGATTCCGTCACCAACAACGCCACCCGTGCTCGCCAGATGAAGAGCTTCGTCGACTTCGAAACCGACCTGAAGAACCAACAGCTCCCTCAATGGGCCTTCTTCACCCCCAACATGACCAACGACGCCCACGACACCAACATCACCTTCGGTGCCAAGTGGGAGCGCAGCTTCATGGCTCCTCTCCTGAACAACAGCTACTTCATGAACGACACCCTGATCTTGTTGACCTTCGACGAGAACTCGTCCTACGGCATCGCTAACAAGGTCTTCTCCATCCTCGTTGGTGGTGCGATCCCCGAGAACCTCAAGGGCACCGTCGATGCCACCTTCTACAACCACTACTCGACCATTGCCACCATCTCTGAGAACTGGGGTCTCCCATCTCTCGGCCGATGGGACTGCAACGCCAACGTCTTCGACCTTGTCGCCAGCAAGACCGGAAAGTCAAACGCCGTCCTCAACTTCAACGACAAGCACGTCTACTTCAACGCCTCATACCCTGGCCCATTGTCTGACGCTCTCTACTCCAACGTCTGGCCCATCCCCACCAACTCTTCCACCTGCGCCAACGGCAAGGGTGTCTTGCCATCCATTGTCAAGACCTACGCCGGCCAGAAAGCCACCTTCAACTACACTAGCGTCTACCCATATGATGCCCTGACTGGCCTTGACGTTCCCTCCCAGTAGAGGATACGGCTGCAGTAGGAGATAACCTAATGCCCTTGATGTTCCGGGCCTCATGAGAACATCTAGATTGTAGTAGTGGTTGATAGTTGAGTAAGACAGAATCACAATACTCAAAAGTTAATATCATGATCTTAATGGAAAAGCTATGTTCGAGTATACTTCATGTCCGTGCAATGTGCATAAATCGTGGTCCTTGCCCTCCCCAAGCCCAAAGGGCCGTTCCTTGACGTTACTTCACACATCAAACGCCTGTCACTTGGAGAAGGTCTGAGTTTCTCCATACGAGTACATTGGCTCGTGCAGATTATGTTTGTTTAGATGTCATGTTGAGTGAATTGAATAATGATAATTTAGGTATCTCCCTTGCCCTTGGAAACCGCTCAAACGCCCATTTGATGCTATTTGGATATGCTAACAATACTGTCGATTGTTTTGTCCCGTTCGTTTCCCATTCTCGTTCTCATGTGCCGTCTTCATCACAGTAGTTGCATCGAGCTGAACAACCTCACCACACCCATGGCACATCCTGCCGCCGCGCCTCCAACAAGTACCATTTGGACACCCCCTTTGGCGCTGCTGCGCACACATCTCCAGCCCCTCCATCCGTCTGTCACGCCAGTCTTGACGTATCCGAAAGCAAAAAGAGCGAGGATCATCACACTGATGCTCCAGATCAGGCCTTCCGTAACATTGGATGCGAAGAAGTACGGGATGAGAGGTAGGAAGCCGCCCAGGAAATAGCCCGTGGCAATAGTCAGGGCACAAACTAGGGCACGGCTAGCTGCCGGCTCTGGCGTGCCATGCTGGAAGCGCATGAGGAAATCAACCACCATCTCAGGGCTGTTGGAGGTGATCAGCTGGTGTGTGAAGTCCTTCAGTGTGGACGGAGGGAGATGGTAGGGCGCAAAAACGGTCGAGACTTCGGAAGAGAGGTTACTGCTGACGTCCAGGACTTTGGACCGTGTCGACCGCAGAGTGGCTTTGTAGGAATCTTCTTCACTCTTCGCTCCCAGGTAGCCTCCCAGACCCATGGAGATGGCTCCTGCGATGAGCTCGGCCAGGCCGCCAAATACGACGACTTTGGTGTCACCGAGCGCAGACAAGCCTGCCGTCAGCGCGAAAGGCACAGTCAAGCCGTCTGAGAGCCCGATGATGGCGTCTGAGACGATCCGGGCGTTGACGGGGTGGTGTTCATTTTCTACTAGAGGTAGGCCATTCTCACAGACTGTCTCTGCCGACGTTTGGCTGCTCGTTTCTGAGGATGATTCTTCTGAAACTTTGGAGAGTGGCTTGCTCTGTGCCTCCTTCTCTGGGTCTCGCGGAAGTGAGGAGTATTTGGTTGGTTTGAAGAAGTTGACCATGGCAGCCATGGCGTTGGCGTCCTCGTAACTGTCGTTGAACATGTTGTTTGTGTTAGGTGAGCTTGTTCTTTTTGAAGCGACGGTGAGCTGCTGAATGTCGGAGAAGATTTCAGTCATTGGGAACTTTTCAGAGAGTGAGAAACGCGAGGGCACGAAGGGAGGATGAAGGGTTCGAAGACATTCCCTTGAAGAACCTGTTCAAGCCGGTTAGCCGTGCCGCTGGTTGTGCACGTCGCTTTGGGTGACCAAGATGTAACTCAACTCCATGCATGCCAGAAGCTTTGCACGAAGTCTGCAAACTACTCATATGCAGGGCCAGGACTTGCCTTCGGAGTAAACCCGTAAGACGTTGTGGGATCGTCACAATCCCGCAAAAGCATCAATGTCTTCAATCAAGGCCTGTAAACAAGCAACGTGCGCGTGGGATAGCGACAGAAAAAAACTTGGGCTGGGAAACTATCGTGCAGTAGCGTGAGTACCTGGGGACAGGGCCTCGGAAACGCAGAAGAATAGGACAGGAACGACAGCTCGGACATGCAGAGTGACGATCAGTCGCCTGTGCCCCGCTGGACTTTCATGCAACACCAGAGCACGTGTGGGATAAGCAACAATTGTATAGGCATTGATTGGAAGGAGAAGTTTAGCCTGGAATGGGGTTTGTAGGGTTTAAACAAGCATAGTCAAGCATGAACCCACAAAGCTTCCTCCCACCGCCAAGGCCTGGTCCGCCTGGAGCCACCCGCCTAAACCGTTAAAGTCTATAGGCTTCATGGGGCAGGCATGGGTCCTTCTAGCCTACAACGCTAGGGCTCGCGAAGGAAGGACCCTTGCGTTGAATGACTGCCGTGGCTGCAGGTCTACAGTACTATAGTAAGGTCCACAGAAGCTATCGAACGTTTTTCCTTTTCCATCAGCAGCGTTGCTTTTTAGCTTTGCAGCACGCATATGCCCCTCCACCCGTTTTTGGGAAGCTTTCAATATGCTTTCCCAAGTCCCATATGCAGAACACGTTCCCTACTATACGTCGAAGTGACGAATGCGGTTATCCTGGTTATACTGCATACAGAAGGTACTATGGAGCATTCCTTCGAAAATCTCTCGGTCCCTCCTGCCTCGCTTGGACTCCCAGAGGAACGTGTTGCAGAAGGTGCAAAAGATTGGCTATCCATCTATGCAAGCGTGATACGGATCGTACACAAGCTTCAGAAGCTTTCTCGGCATCGACGATGGCGAAAGATATGCGGCACAAACACCGTCTAACTGACTGCGATGGTCGGAGAGCAATGAGGCAGCTGAAGCATATAATGCAGAAAGAAAAGGTGAGTTCGCTTCATCCTCCCTCGTCGTTCTACCGAAGCAGACAGCATTCCGCCAATCCTTTTATCCAAGATGGCTCCTATCATAAAGTCGTCGCTGGCCCTGGCTGCCATCCTTTCCACAGCTGTCGCTGTCCCCGTCAAGCGTAGCTTGTCATGGGGCGATCTGAGCTCCAAGATCACCCATGTCGTCTACCTGATGATGGAGAACCACTCCTTCGACAACATTGCCGGATACTGGGACTTCCGTGACGACATCGATGGTCTTCGCAACATCTCATACTGCAACGAGTACACCAACCCCAACTGGACCATCTACAATGAGCCCATCATGGTCTGTGCCAGCCCTTACGAGGACGAGGTTCCTCTCACGGATCCCGACCACAACTTTGCGGGTACCAGCTACGAGATCTACCGCAAGTGGCAACCCACCAGCAGTGACACTCCGGACATGTCTGGCTTCATTGAGAGACAGTCCGAGAAGTACAATGCCACTCCAGGTGACAGTGCCTTCGTCATCAAGGGCTACAACCCAACCAAGGCCAACACCCTCTCGACCTTGGCTCAGAACTACGCTTTCTTTGATACTTACCACGCCGAGCACCCGGGACCTACCAACCCCAACCGTATGTTCGCCACTTCCGGCTCAACCTGCGGATACGTTGACAACACCGCCACTCAAGCCGCCGGCTGGTTCGCCAACGTTACCGGAACCAACTGTTCCACTTCCATCTTCGAATCCCTCGACAAAAAGAACGTCTCATGGAAGAACTACTACGAGAGCGACATCATCGACTCTTACATCTACCAATGGGTCCAGGAAAACTCCATGGAGAAGATTGTCCACGCCGACGAGTTCTTCTCGGACATTGCCAACGGTACCCTCCCTCAATTCTCCTACATCAACCCCGAATGCTGTCAAATCGACTCCATGCACCCTCTCAGCAACATGGCCGCTGGAGAACTCCTGATCAAGCACATTTATGATGCGCTCAGAAATTCCAAATACTGGGAAAACACGTAAGTTTGTCTCAACCCGCTCGTTGACCACCAGCTAACATCTCATAGTCTCTTCATCCTCAACTTCGACGAGCACGGTGGTTTCGCCGACCATGTCCCACCACCAACTGGCATTCCTCCTCCTCAGGACGGCATCAAATTCTCTGGCCTGTCCGATGGTCACAACGTCACCTACGGCTTTGACCGTCTTGGTGTTCGAGTGCCCTCCCTCCTCATCTCACCATGGATCCCAGCCAACACTCTCATCCATAACGAAGGTACCAGCTACCAATCTACCTCCGCCTACACCCACACATCGATGCTGCATTTCTTGCAGGAGCTATGGGGTCTGGACGGCCTCAACAACCGTGTCCAATGGGCCAAGACCTTCGAGTACATCTTCTCAGATACCATGCAAGCTGGTGGTGGCCTGCAGAACCTTCCCAGCCCCGTGTGGCAAGGAGGCTCAAGCGATCCTCAGCCCGAGGGATTCTACCTGCTCAACCAACCCTACAGCTACTACGAGAACCTGCCGTAGATGGGGCGGTTGTTGGTAGGTGGTGATGAGTGGAAGTTATAATAGCCTTATATGTGTGTATGTCCCTGCAGATTGACGAGCGAACGATCAACAGGGTCAAAGCATAAATTAGGGCGCATGACCGTTACGCTAGCACATATATGCATCGTCTCTGTGGTCCCACGGCACCGGAAATCAATGCTCTATAGTCATTGGTTAGATGATGAAAACAGCCACGATTGCGAAATAAGAAAAGTCTTTGCGTCATGCATCTGGTTTTCTCCGAATATCGTGTGCTCGGCATGTTCCTTTTGGCCAAAGAATTACTGTGAAGAGGGTATCGAGCGCGTAAACGTGGGCATGAACAGCGTCGGAAGATGGTGGTCTATTTGATGGTCCAGTCTCGTGTCCAGGGAGCGTTCTCGTCTTGGAGAGCGCCAAAGCCTGTCCTAATCCTCGGCCACGGCTCGACCGACAGCTGTGCCAGCACCCGTAAAGAGGCCGAAAAGCACCGGTGCCTGGAGGGGTAGTCAACAATCTCCTGCAGTTCTGGCTAGTCCCCGATGTGCCATGGTCACAATCGTAGGATCGGCTCTGTCCTCTTGACCATACAGTAGCTCCAGAGCTTCTGCAGCTTGTTCATACCCCCCCATGCCCATGTCGTGCTCATCGTGCAAGGGTAACATGCACATGCTCGGTGCTCTTCGGTATGCAACTCACCTGCATGCCCGGACACGATAGTTGCACGAGGCAGATCTGCCCCCCTTATCCGTCGTGGCACTTCCCGAGCACTCCCAAGCACATGCAGAAGATTCCGTACCACGGTAACGGTACTGGCCAACCTCGTGCCCTCCACGCATGCATCGCTGATCCTGAATCATGCCGAGGACCGAACAACAACAAGCCCCCCATACAATTATACCCCCCTCTCAACGATAAGTGCCACGACGTGACTAACCGCTTCCTAAACCGGAGATCTCCTCAGTTAATGTTCGACTAAGGATTCACCCTCGCCCAAACATCCGACCCTCCAAGCACAGCACTGATCGACCCGGCCACACCGACTGGCACGGGCCCCAACGGCACCCATCCGACCACCGCACCTGGAATGAGCAGATCGCAGGAATCAGCCACGATCTGCTTCACCAGCTTTTGGCGCTTCATCGCTCGCAGGTCACGAGCGACTAAGGTCGATTTGGGCTGTACGACGACCGTCGTGCTCTCTTTGCCGGCGGATTTGACCGTGATGGTCGCCTGACTAGCTTTCTCTTCGACGTGGCTGCTGTTGGTACCGTTGGCGTGTGCTGGTGAGGCACTAGACCCGAATTCCAGCACGACAAGCTCGTACACACCCAGCACGACGGATACGGCGAGCGAGTAGAACCAGAACTTCAGGGCTTCGAGTTGTATTGTTGGGCCCCACGAGGTTTTAGTGATTTGCATTGCGTCGGTCTATGGACTGTCAGCAATTCCCCAAGCTGTCAATTGAAGCCCAGCGCAGAGGGGCGGACAACAGCACATAACATCACAGGTATAGTGAGTAACGTGTTGTGGTGCTGTACTTACGAGAGTAAACATCTCTAGAAACAGGTACATGCCGAGCAGCGAGAACTTGGCGACAGTCAAGACGACCTTGATATTGTCAACGTCGGATGGTGGTTTGGCGACAGGGCCTGGCGCGAGGTGAGTGTGGTATTGATTGTATGCTGTGGTCCAGGAGTCGATCCATTTGAACAGCCGGAAATAGCGGCGAGCTGGCGGCAAGGTCAGCCACGGCGATCGCAAAATGATCGAGCCAGCGTCACTCCATCGATGTGGAGGGGTGCAGGAACAGCAGTCGAGCAGGAAGGACAGGACAAAGAATGTCTGGGTCGTTAAGTCGATGCATGAGCTGGAGCTTACCGAGGTTCGTTTGCTCTTTGGCAGTTTTCCACAGCAAGACCTCCTTTGGCGTCGAGGCTACTGCATTCTCGGCAACCTGCGAGAACGATTGGATGAACTTGAGGCTCTTCTCGATGCCGGCTTAAGCTCGTCGATCATTTTGTGTCAGCCCAGTTGTGGTGACGGCGCTCGGGAAGCTCTGGGAAATCCAAGGTTGACTCACCTGCGTCGTTCGTATATCTTGCTAAGGAGTTGAGCATATTGGGCATTGCTTGACGAAGGGTTACGTTACACAATTGGAACAGCGCGACTGGTTTCGTGTTACCTATATTTGCATATTCTTGAAACGCGTGGTTCTCTGGCGTCGTGTTGTTTGTCATCGCTAAAATTCCGCGATATCCGCACGACAAGCATGTCGCCGTCTGCAGGCGATGACGCCATACTGTACTGTGTACAGGGCTGATCTGAAAATCGTCCACTCCTTATTTATTCTTCCTTATTTATTCACCAGGTCCGCGCGAACATGACTCCCTTGTCCTATGATTGTCACACAGCGACCCCGCGAGATCCAGCCATCAGCTTCCGCGCCAGATTTGGTTTGCGTAGTCCCAATGACCTGTTCAGCAAGTCCGATGGTGGGGCTTGAGCTTCAGAGAAACAATGACATATGAAGACATATGATTTTAATGGTATAAGTATTTTGGTACAGACGAAACAGTGGCTAGGCTATGAGCATGCTAAATCGACAAGCTTTTGTTTCCGAGCGCAAGAAAAGCCAGAAAGCACAAAATCCATGTAAGTGAATAGCTGGCAGTCACAATATGGTACAGTACTTCTCCCCTCTCCAAATTCCTCGATCAGCCATTGCCTAGACGACGATCGCGTCGAAGCTGGTGAATTGGGCGCCGTTAGGAGCAGCGACGCATTGGTTGTTGGTGACCGTGATGGGCTTGGTGACGCACTTGTCGTCGTTCATGTAGAGGTTGATCTTCCAGCTCTGGAGAGGGCTGCAGGCGGTGGGGTTGACGGAGACCGAGTTGAAGGCCTGGACGCCTGGTTGGCCTCCGCTAAGGGGCTGGCAGTACTTGTTGACAGGCTTGTCGGTGTATGGGCCACTGGCGGGCTGGAATTGTTGAGGAGCACCTGCGCAGTTGGCGCCCTGGTATGGCTGGATGAACCAGGGGAAGAGATTGCATGTGGCAGCATCGCGGGCGTCAATCTCGACAGTGGCCGAAGTACCATCTGGTCTAACGGGGCTTGCGTAGGCCATGCTGGACAGACCAGCAATGGCGAGAACGGCGGTGAGGACTTTGACCATCTTGAATGAGTTGGGAGTGGAAGTTTTTGGGTGTTTGGTTGAAATCTAAAGGGAGGCTATTGAGCGTTTGCTGAAGACTTATTGTTCGTTGGGTTGGATTGTTGTGTTGTTGATGGAGTTGTTTCTGAAGCTGGACACTTCGTCGTATTTATGGTCAAGATTCTTACATTCTGCTGCCATGATCATTTCGAGAACTTCTATTTTGATACTATGAGACTTGATCACCGGGGTGTAACATTCGACAGGAATAGTGGTGGGCAGGCACAATCACCAGGTATGGGGTAGCATTAATCCAGAGTTCTGGCTCACGGATCCCCACGAAAATCAGTGCATCAGTACACCAGTGTGAGAATAGCATAAAGGTACCTTGGCAATGGTACTCAAGGGAGCTCGACCTGAAGCTCGGGCTGCATAGAATAGAGTACCTAGCTAAAATGTGCTGGACCTGGATTGACGCAACAATACTACCCATGGGAGGCTGAAGCTGTCAAAATGTGGGGAGAAGAGGCCTAATTGGTTTTGAGTTACATACCTGGTGGTCTGAGCAGCCAACCGAATTTAGTACCTCTGCCAAAATCGCCGGGCACTTTCTCGTGGCGTGTGATCTACCTCACCAACGCATTGACCCTGGACAAATCCCCTTGCATGGGCTCTTCCAAGGCCATGTAGTATGCTGAAGCATGAAGAACCGGAACAACATCCTTCATTGAGATGATCTGGCGTTCGATGTCTCATAGGCTCTTTACAGTTTGTTGGCTTTGCGCTCTTGGTATGTTTCAGTCCTTCTTCAGTATCTGAATGGCTCAAGGGTGAGCTCATGTGTACAACCAATCTACACGGTCACTGGATTGATAGTGTCGGCACCTTTGACAACAGCATCCTCAAGCTTTGGACCTGCGGAGACATTCTCTTGTTCGGCAGCCTCCTCATGGTTCTCATCTGGCGTCCTTCCAATCTTTCCTTTGGCCCGGCCTCGTTTCTCCAACCAAGCAATAAGCAAGATCGCTGGTACCGTCAGAGTACCAGTGATCAAGCTTGCAACGTATCCCTTGTGATAATTCGGCGCATCAGTGACGGGATAGAATATTAGCGGCCACCAACTGACAAAAGCAAAGTCGAAGGAATTCATGAATCCTGTCGTGATGGCTCTTAATTGCAGGTCGTGTGAGGTGAGGTCTGCCATCCAGGAGTACCATAATGCCTGCGGCGCGTACGTCGTACCCATAAGGTAGAAGGCAAAGAAATATCCCGCGTCGGTCGAGGGACTGGATACAAGGATCGAACTCCCAATGATGAATGTGAACCCGACGCATAGCGATGCCTGCCACCGGGAGCGAAGTCTATCTGAGACCGCCGCGTACAAGAACGTCGCAACAGTGCCCGTCGCGTATGTGGCGGTCGGATAGTTGTTCTGCTGGATGACAGAATATCCTCGCCCTGCCATCCAAAGCTGCATGACGTTGTTCTGTAGCATCTGAACAGAAAGAGAATATACTGCGCAATTGAGTCAGTCGATAGGAGTGTATCACGAGGGATGGTCTTACGCATGAAGATCAACGGAAGCAACCAGAATTGCCAGCTCAAGAGTACACGTTGGAAAACTGTCAGATCCCACGAATGCTTTCTGGTGGATCCCAGCCTCGTAGCAGCGTAGTCTTTCTCATCCTTGGACAGGAACCAGGCAGATCGGTGAGATGGCAAGTCAGGAATGAAGAACCAGCCTGGAGACGATTTGTCAGCTCAAATCGCGGATAGATTATGGAGCGTTCCTACCAAAGATGGCGATGGGAATGGTCGTCACCGCGACAACGATAAAGATCAGCCTCCAAGCTGGCAGCCCGCCTTTTCCTGACAAAGAGCCGAGCAGGCCGGCCTGGATCCAACCTCCAGCCATGTTGCCAATATTGCCAAACGCGCAAAAGATGGCTGCCCTCTTTCCCAGTTCCGACTGCTTGTACCAAGACGCATAGATGAAGTGTGCTCCGACACTTGAACAGGTCAGCTGGCCAAACCGTGTCAGTCTTGTAGGTTGACTCACTAGCAAACGGCAGACAGTGCCCCCTCGAATCCATTCAAGACGAAGACCTGCCATACTCGGTCGACTCGGAATGTGATCAGGGTAAGGATTGCCCACAGAGTGTTTGCAGCAACAAAAACATATCGAGGACGCAAGATTGTCAACAGTGAAGTTGAGGGCATTTGGAAGACGGCGTACGTGACGATAAAAGTGGTGTTCATGTAGTTATACTGTTTGCCCTGGAAGTTCAAAGCCTCCTTCATGCCGCTGATATATGCTGTCGAGTAACTTGCTCGGTTGATGCCGAACAAGAACCATATCAGAGAGAAGTACACAAGAACTGTCGAATCCAGTTTGATCAAGAGGCTTCGCTCAACTCTAGGCGGACCCCAGATGGCCGTCTTCAGTCTTGAAAAGGCCATCCTGCTTGTATGGATGCTTCGATGATCAGAAGATGTGTCGTCTGCCTCCCTGTGATTAGGCAGACCGTCTTGTGCAACAAGCACCGCAGAAGAGCAATGCGACGTGTGCCTCGCACGACAGGGCCGCTCTGGAATTAACGGGCATCGTTCGGACATCTGGATGGCTGACACTTGTTATTACGGCGATTGGAGGATAAGGAATAATCAACGTGCTTGACAACATCGCCTACATGCAACAATGGTGCAATAAGACGTGATATCAAGCAATGATAATGACGGTCTTCGCGAAGATCAGCAAGTCGGGGCACGAAGTTCCTTCTAGGATTCTGATTCTATTGGGCCTTTGCAGACTTATCTTGCCTATCTCCAATTCCCTTGGGGCTCCTTAGGCGCTGCGGCCAATAACCGTACGGCTCGATCATAGTATCTCAATTTGTTGTACTCAAACCTCAGTCTCTTTGACACAGCGTCGCTCATAAAGACGGCTGATTTTTGGATCCGGCAAGGAGTTGTTGCCGTGACTCAGTCTCTCCATGGGAACCTCTTTCACGATAATGTAACGAAAGCAGTTCAAGTAAGAAGCCGACAGTGAGTCGACCGGTCGAGGGAATTTATAGAGCAGCGAGATGCTATTGGCATAGCTGTTAAGGCAGCAATGATTTCATAGAGCAGGTGTTGGTGATTTTGGCTCCGACGATTATCCGTCCTTTAATCTGGACAGAGAGAGTGTGCATAGCAAGGCTCTTGAGCAGCGACATAACAGAAATCAAAGCAGCCATGGCTCTCCTCTCACAGTTGCTGGTCCTAGCAGGAATATTCTCATTGCTTCACGCGTACGTATGACTGCAATCTTCTGATTGACTGGACTGACGACTTCAGTGCTTACTCCGCCCATGAGTTCTCAACATTGTCGACGAAGCTTCATATGACTGCTCCTCTCCCCCTCGACATCAAGATAGAGACGCTCATCTCGGTCTTCTTGGCCTGCTTCGGCCTCATATTGGGTTCGGAGCCTTTGAAGCCTATTAGCTGGAGCGCATGGGCAGGAAAGATCGAAAGAAATGGCGAGCCAAATCCATTCCGAGGTTTGGAGGAGCGAGTGGGCTTTATGGACATCAGAGCTCAACGCACCGAGTTTCTAAAATGGGTGAAGCACCAAGATGACACTGTCAAGAGCTGAGAACGGAGAATAAGAGAGATTTCTGATTCAGCCCGTCTCCTTTTCGGTTTGCTTGCGCAGACCTCTAAGGCTATATGAGCTTGCACGTGGCGCACTCGTCAAGCACTCATGCGGCACGGCCTCAAGATACGAGACCCATTTGCGCGCAGTGGAGGAGCCGTTGAGAGATGATCACTAAAGCGAAACCGGAGCTATGCTTAAGCAGGAAACAACCCCCCGAGAATGCTTCACCCCTGGAGATGTCGAGAAATCACCATCAAGCATTTAACCGCTGCAAGTTCGCAGACCTATGTTACGCCTCTCATCAGCCCGATGCCAGTCTACCGGACCATATAACCCACTAAAGATGAGTCGATTCTACACTTGGTCCTCTCGAAGCGTCCGTACTTTGCCTGTATTATCAATCAACCCCAAGGACGAGGAAGGGGACGAACATCAAAATCATAGAGGATAGAGGCACATGTCAGAATTGAGAAAACTTGATTTTGAGTCAATTCAATTTCAAGCCCGGGGCGGGCACTTCTAACTTCTAGTATACCAAATGTTATATCAGCCGGAGCACTTCCGAGCATGATAATCAAGCCTTGTGTCGTTCACTTCCACCATTCTTCATCGCTGAGTCAACATTGCCGGTCCCTTGTTCATGCTTACATGTCACAGATCGTCATCAATCATATCTTTCGTATGGGTGGTCTCAATCAACGATCCCAACCACTCGGTATGCTCGCGGACCCGGCGGTTTACAACAGCGAAAACCCGAGGCCCAAAACCACCAGGCCAACTCCAGCGCCGGCGACGTGATTCGAGGCAGCGCCACCTGTGGCTTGCGCGAACGTTGCTGATGCCTTCGCTGAGCCCGAGCTTGCAGCTACACTCACACTCGCAACGACCGTAGTGATAGGGTGTGTCGTCTGCGTTAAAGTCGTTGACCCGAGTACAACGCTAGGCTGGGCAGTGCTGGAGGTGGTTGGTGTTCCCGTACTGTTTGCATACACGATTCCTGAGCTGCTCGGCAGTGTGGGTGAGGCCGGCTGCGTCGTGATGACGGAAGGTTGGCTGGTGATGACCGAGGGCATCCCGGTGATGACGCCCAGCGAATTCGTCATGCTGGTGTGGCTCGTGAAGGGGTTGTCGTACGATGCGGAGCTTATTGACGATGATACCGACATTGAGGTTGAAGTTGCGGTGTTGTATGGCGCTTGCGGCTGACCGTCTGAGATCTCAGACATGGCGGAAACTGTTGTCGCTTGCGGGACGGCGGTTGTGATCACTGCGTGGAAGAGGGCGAGAATGGCGAGGGTGAGTAAGGATGTTGAGGACTGTGGTGTCTGCATCTTGACGGATTATGGATGTTGGTTGGGGTTTGATTGCAAGTCTATGCTCTTGGAGAGGTTCTGGCAGGATGAGAGAGTGAACGTGCACAAAGAGAAGTATCATGCACCTCTATATAGACACAGTCCCGTCCATCGATAGAAATCCGTGCCAGCCTCTCCCTTCTGGCCACCAGATTCTATTTGTCGTTCACGGCAGAAGAATGTTGGCGGGGTGGGTACTGTGGTACATGGATGGAATGTTTGCAGCGACCTGTTTGACGCTCGGGGCAACGAAGGGTATAGAGGCTTCTGAATGGTTGACCCAAAGATGTTTCGGCAAGGCTGGGCCCACGATGATGGCGGACAGCGCGTTTTGGTGGTCCGTGCCACCTAGTTTCAGATCTGACAGGGGGGACCCCCTTGCATAACGGATCTCGCTATGTGTTGTGCATGATAGTATCGTCGCTTAGCCCTGTCGGTCGCTTAGCACCTGTCTCTACAATATCTGTACTCCCTGCCTATACACCAGGGGCCGGATATCCCTTAAGGATATGCGTGTACCATTCGCTTGAACGCTTTGACTGAGAAGACCACAATTCCGAACAGACTATGGTGTCTGTCACATCACAGCCTTCGGATCCCGACCCGTGGTTGCCCTCTCCTTCCAGCGCCGACATTCGAGACTTTGCGTAACGCTGATGGCCTCGACACGGCAGTCGCTTGAGGTAATACCGCCGTCTTATCGACCTTGTCACTCGTTGACGCGACATTCTCCTTGTCTTCTTCGAGTATCACATTCACCACTTCGGTCGAACTTGCTACATCTGGGCCCGTCCGCCTAGGAGACTTCCTGGGTGGTTCTGCCGATTCATGTATCTGTGATGTGCCTGTTGCGTCAACCGCATCCTCGCTCTTGCCAGCATAGACTGCTAATTCCGAAGGCGACGGCAGTTCAGACAGCGGTCGCTTCCCTTTCGTGCTTGTTTTGAGTCCGAGGGGACGAGATTGAGCGGGTCCATTCTCTTTTGTGTTATCCTCGTCAGAGTCTTCTCGTGTGGTCTGCGGCTCACATTTCGTGGAATTTGAAGATGGTTGTGAATCGCCTGTCTCGTCCTCGCCCCGTCGCTTGGCCTGCTCAACCGCCTTGCTTAGGTGCCTCGGAACGGGCGCATGTATGCTGGTCATCAACCTAGCCTGCGTGGCAAATGCTTCGTAATCCTCTTGTATCAAGGCACCAGCCGCTGCATTCAACGCAGAGTCAGGATTGGGCTGTATCAGCAAACATGAGATGGTGACGAGTATGTCCTTCAGCGTCAACTTCTGGTCCCAGTCTCGCTTCAGCGTCTCCAAGCACACTGCGCCTGTAGATTCTTCAACGTTCGGGTGGTATATGCGTGTTTTGAACGTCGCTTTCGGTGGGTTCTTGGGATAGTCTTGGGGTATCTTGAGGTGTAACCGCCATAGTCCTTTTGAATATGGAGTTCCCTCCGCGCCCGTGATCAGAACGAGAAGTTGGGTGAGATCATCAGGAAGTGAGGCCGAGTCTTCCGGGAAAAGGTAGTTTGGAGGCAAGGCACATTGCAGCGCAGCGTGGTCCTTTACGAGGCGGCGAAACGAAGAGGCCTGATAAATAATTAGCGTCAGCTACCTGAATGCGACGCATTGGACGGCATGGATGTGTGTTCGGTGACGGTTTGTCTTTGCTTCGATGCTGAAGGGCGACATTCGGGGCTTCAGAAAATGTGTAGAGGATAAACTTACCATGATCAATGTGATGATCTATAAAACAATGCGGTAATGAGGGTATGGTCTCTAGCGATGCGTGGCACTGGATCGCGTGTTTACAATTACCGCGCATGGACCGCGTCGTGCAGGGTCGACGCCCCGCTGTTTCCACGTCCACGATGCATCACGTGCAAGGCGGTGACTTCGCACAAGGCTGCGCTCAACATGGATCAAATGATGACTTTTCAAACAACCCTACGTCCCAGTCATTTGTGGCCACCTATCCTATGGCTGAAGACAGAAAACTATCCGTTGCTCGTACGAGTACTTGGATCATTGGACACTGTGATCGTGCATGGGTGATGTCACACCACCGAGATGGTCTTTGAGGGCGCATTCCAATTATGGTCGAACGAGATAAAGTCCAGCCGTATTGGGCAATACCCGCGACTTCAAGGCCATTTCATGTCCACACACTAGACCTTCCACCGGAATAAGAGACTCGTATACGGCACCTGCTCATGCTTCTGGTCTCATCTAGCATTCAAGAATAGCCTTGGCAGCGGACTCTCGTATTGTTCTGGCCCCGACACACAGAAAAGATCTTGCAAAGATCGAAACATGCTACAAGGAGGAATCCACCACTCAAGACTTCGGTGTTCGCCTGGTGGGTTGAAGTTGCACAGCCTCTAGAATTTGGAAGTCTGTCGTACGAACGAACCAATCAACTCCTGGTTTCGTTACTGTGTATCGGCATCTCCATCTGGCTTAGCGACCTTCTCAAGCGAGAATTGCTGACTCGGCAGAGTCGGCACCAGGCAGATTTGGCCAAACAGTCTGCCTGTGGGAAGCGCCTCAGACCGCTACTCAATGCACTGCCTGTTCTTTTGTTTTCCTCTTCCTCTACGCTGGCATTGCCCGCCAGAATCTCAATTCAACGCTGTTCATCTATGGCCCCGGGCGTCGAATCCCTATGCTTTAGTACTTTTGTCCCCCAAGATTGACCCCCCAATTGGCCGTGTGACAGCTTCGGCGTCCGCGACAGAGACCGCCTAAACCTTGGTCATTACTGTTTATCCGGCAGGCACGACAAACTCGATTGTCGGTGCCTATGCGGCCGTCAATTGACCATCATTAGGCTCTTGTCGCAGCCTTGCAGGGCATCTTTCGCCCCGCCGAGGTCAAGACTCAGCAGGCCGACCAGCTGAAAGCTCGCCGGCGCTCAGAAGCAGCTTGCCAGCCTTGAGGTACTTTGAACTTGACAAAAGACCTTCAAAAGTTCGACCCTGATAATACTCACACCCCAATGCACTACTATATACAAAGTATAATCTCCCCACGACTTGCTCCTTCGTAACGGCTCACTGCTTCACCTTCCAAGCCATCACAAGTCCGTACCTGCATCCCGCGGACAATCAGAAACCCCGACCACTATTCTTGAATCCCGTTCTCTGACGCTTGGAATTTTACGCCACTGGCCTGGATCAGAAGGACCACTCACAGGTACCCTCGTATTTTGACATACAGCGACTCGCCACATTGTCACTCTTCACGCACCATGTGGGCGCAGGGTCATGCATTCACAGTCGCCATGCCTTCCCGGATTGCTGGTCCACCTACGTATATGCTCCAAACAGTCGGGTCTGACACCAATAGCCTTGCCATGGCCATGACAGGTATTCCTAGTGGTGCACTTCCACACCGAAGTCCACCCTCGTTTTCGACGTCGCCAGCCTCGGCACGTCGGAAAAGAGCTAGCAAGCCAAAAGTACGGACCGGATGCAAAACGTGTAAAGTAAGTCCACCACCGACCCATCTCCACCGGACATGACCAACTCCACCAATCATTATGCTTTCATTTGGCTCGTTTGACAATAGCCACAACCTTGAAATCCATTGTGGATAGCTGAGTTGGTGTCGACGTACTGTCTCTCAGTTACGAGGTCTGACTTAGTCTGCCACAGATACGGCGCATCAAATGCGATGAGATTAAACCAAGCTGTAAGTCGGCCATTGACGTGCCCTTCACTGTTTATGTCTACGTATAGCGCTCACATGTCTCACAGGTAAGCGATGCACCTCCACAGGTCGGAAATGTGATGGATATGATTTCCCCAAGGAGGCAACAAAAAGTACATCAACCTCGTTGACAGTATCGCCACCACAGCGGTCGAATGTGACCATCCAGCACATATTTCAACCCGGTTCAATCTCCAAGCCGTTTCAAGGCGACACCCAGCAACGTCGTATATTCCACCGCTTCCAATACTGTACGGTGCCTGCCTTTGCTGGCGGATCCGAGTCCGGTTTCTGGACACAATTAGTCTTGAAGGTGGGTCAAGAGGAGCCCGTCGTCCGTAACGCCATTATAGCGTTAGGGACGCTTCACGAGGACTACCAAGACCGCTGTGGGAAGTACTCGCCCCAACTAACCGACGACGTAAGCTTCCGACACGCCTTGAAATTATACGGAGACGCTTTGCGAGACCTAAATCAGAGACTAAATAAGCCGTCCAAAGGCAACGCCAAGCTCGCCATCATTTCGAGTATATTATTTGCCTGCTTTGAAGTCCTCCGTCGCAATAATATGGCTGCCGTCATCCATTATCAACAGGGAATGCGGGCACTGATCCGTCAAATGAACCTCCCAGAGAACAACGAAAGTGCACTCACGACTTTTTCAGCAAACCAACAACATGGCAGTCAAGCCACCTTCCGGGAAGTTCCGAACGATGAACTCGATGAGCTATTACGAGTCTTTGCACGATATGACATCCAAGCCTGTACCTTTTCCAAAGATACCGCCGAGCGTCTAGTGACCCACGTCACCCCCATACCACGAGTCCTGCCGACAGATCTCACGCTGGCTCAAGTCCGGAACCACTTGGATAATCTGCTGGTTGCGGTGTATCAGCTCGTCAAATCAGATCTGCGCATGTATCGCTACTGGCAAGCAGAACTTGTACCACTTGAGTGGCGAACACAACGGGAAGAGGGACTACAGACATTCGATACATGGACTGCAGCATTGGAAGACTTCTTCGCAACTCACGCCTCAAGACTGACACCTTCGGACATCAAAAGTCTGCTGGGTCTGAGATTACAAATGCAGACGGCAGTCATGATGCTTAGAGTGTGTATAGACGCAGGGCCCGAAAGCACATTTGATGCCTATAAGGACGAATTTGAGGACATGGTCTCCAAGGTCGAGCAAATGACTTTGGCCCTCAGCATGATGGAAGCCAAACCCTTGGAGGTTGAGTCAACGCCATTCACCATGGAGCTGGGCGTCATACATCCTCTGTTCTTCGTTGCTTGCAAATGTCGAGATTGGGACATTCGACGTCGAGCAGTCACTCAGCTGAAGAGAGTCGGCAAAGAAGGTGTCTGGGAAGGACCTATCATGGCTGTGTTGGCACAACGGGTCATGGAACTGGAAGAAGAAGGACTGTCTCAAGGGCAACTGGTTCCGGAGGCGCAGCGATTCCACGAAATCAAGAAGAACGTTGACTATGATAGCCGTCAGATATATCTGGAAGCTACCAGGGCACTCGACAATACGTGGAAGAATTTTTCAATCCAGAGGGAGCTCGTCCCCTTCTGAAAGCGCACTTCATCTGGACTCAGCGTGGCGTCCTTGGGTTTGACAGGTTTCCACCAGCCACTCAAAGCATTTACAGAAGCATCGATATGCGAGCCTCACATGACGACTGGAAACGAATAATGACGTTGATGGAAGAGGGTACCACATTTCAGGCAGAACCTGGAGGAGAGGTGGCTGAGCCTGGGCGAAAACCTGCGAAATCATCGAGTATCGTGGTGGACCATCTATCAAAGTTGCTGAAGAGCAGCACGATAGCGAAGTGTCTAACCCCGGATTAACTTAGATCAACAGGAGTGCATGAGCATCGGAGAATTTTAAGTCTTGAGAAGAGAGGCGGATGGCGGCAGTGGCAGTTTTGGCTCCCGCTCCCTAAAGCTCTTAGGCTTCTTTAGCTTGGGGCATCCGAGCCTCAGACCCAATGGCAGCCTTTCAAGCCCACCCAAAGATGCACTCGACCAACCGTTTAGCGTGTCGCGTCACTGGCTGATTTCCCAATCCTGATTTCCATCACTCCGTGTTCAATCAAAATCTTGGGCGTTTTTGACACTTCATTCTATCACTTGTACACACTTCAAACCCTCCTTTCTTCCCCGGAGTCTTGTCCATGGCGTGGCTGCTAGTCCGTGAAGCCTCGTCTGTCATTGTACCTTCCAAGATTGCGGGCGTCGATACCGTCAATGCTGCTGCTCAACACCTCAAGGATCGCCGCGGTGGCCTTTAATGAACCTCGAGGCCGTCGATCCTGAGGCTCTCCCTTCTCCTGTACATCCACGAACCGACGTTGACCACCTCCCGTTCGAGCCGGTCTCACTGAGTTCGTCAAAAGCGCACCGCCCCGCGTCCACTCTCTCCGAGCACGGTTGGATCTCACCATTTGGCCTTCCTCCTCTACCAAACCTCTATCGAGAACGCGGTCAATCGGAAATCCTCAAATCCCCAGAAGTCCATCGTCAACGGGCGGAAAGCGGTGCATACTACGCAGCTGCTTGGGGTTCACCGTATGCTACTCCGAGCCCGCGAAGAAGTCCTTTCCCAAACTATTTGTCCGATCAGCGGGCAGCAGTCGACGTTACCCCCGCGGCGTTGCAGTCAGCCACACGTCTTGTGACTGCTCGCGCGCCAGTCGACAGAGAAAGATCGCGCAGCCAGGACTTGGGTGTTTTGAAGAATAGACCACAGTTGAAGAAGGAGTTGTCAAATCCGCTTTCCGAGCGGTTCAATAGGCTGAGCGAGTCAGAAGAGAGTGACACGGGAGCGACTGCACAAGAGGAGGACGAGACACCGACTCGCAGAGGATATCTCGACAGCTGGGGGTTATCACCTCTCAGTACTGTGAGACGAGCACCTTCGAGGCATCAAATCAAGGAAAGCCTGGCAACCATCACTCCGGAAACTTTCAATGAGCCCAGGATCCTGTCGGAAGTAATTGCGCACCATCCACAAACCCTTCCACCGTCATCAGAAGAAACGATGGCGGAACCTGAACCGGGTGGTGCCGATATGGCTGAGGGGCCACCTCCAGAGGTTCCATCACGAGCATCTGGGACCGAGGAAGAGCAGAAAATACCTGACATTCCAGCTACAATGCAGCGCCCTCGACCGGCATCACTCCAGTCCTATCAACGGCTGAAGAAGAAGGTGATGTGGAAGGGCAAGGCTTGCGTTATTGCCTTACCACTCACAGACCGAGAAACTGCAGGCCTTCCTCCGCCATTATCACCTCAAGACGTTCAGAAGCGCATAACAGAATGGATCAGTGCCGGCTATAATGTCAATGGCTTCGAGCTCGCTGAAGATGCACCTGGTAAGCTTGGGGATGTTGGAGGGCAGAGTCGCACGGTTTACCCAGACCCGTCAGAGATGCAAGCCGAGCGGAGAATGCGCGACTACCATGTGCGTATCCCGGATCAGAACGAATGGGATGCATGGGTGAACTACCTTAAGGAGGAGAAACTTCGTGCATTGGGTGTCAGTCCAAGCATATCGGAAGCTCCGCCATCGACTAGGTCGCCCTTATTTTCACCTCCATTGAGTCGCGTCTCGTCCGGATACCCCGGACTTGCAGCTTCACCGCCCGTCGGTTCGCCAATATCAGGAAGCAATTCTTTCAGGGCAACGAGCAACACCTTTTCTCCTTCTCTAATATCGTCCGCAGGGATAAGTCCACAACCTGGATCAGTGACATCCTCCCAAGTCAATGGCATGCCAAGACCTTTACAGGGACATGGGTACAAGCCGTCCGTTGCAATACCAAGTTCTTACGGACGAATTACATCACCATTCGACAACACAAACCCGTTCGCTTCTGCACCCCGACCAAATATACATTCTTTCTCTTCACGCCAAAATAGTTTCTCGCCCAATCAGCCTTTACAACTTCCTAATGTGGGCGACATACTTTTTCCACCACCACGACAGCGAAGTGCGGACGTTCGTGGCACGAATGCGCACGTTGTACCTGAGCAGGGGCGACCCGTTCAGCCACAGCTGGAAGGACAGGCGCCCGCGCCTGGTCATCGGCATCAAGAGACTCTACATTCCGTGTTAGCCCAACAGGTCGACGGTCAAGTACGAACGCCAGAGTACCATGAGGCAACGCCACCTTTCATTGAGATCGCACATCCCACACCAAAAAGTCACCGCCAAAACCTCAGCATGGCTCTGCAGCGAGAGATTGACGCAGCAGAGGCAGCATCTCGCGACCAAGATGTTATTGAAGGTGACGCGCCCAGGAAGGAGTCCACACTGGACGAATCATCGCATGAAGAACCTCCTATCTTGAGACGACCGGAGACACTCTCCGCAGCGGATGAGAGGTCAGACATTGAGACCAACCCGAGCATGGCAGCGACGCCCATGCTGATGGACGACAAGAATCCCTTCGTCAATTGGCAGGCTCTAAGCGATGCAGCAAAGGCAGAACCCAAATCTCTTGCCGAGCCTGGTCAGTCCACTTCGAAGCTGAATGTGGAGGCCAAGGAATTCGACCCTCAGGGCGGATTCTCAAGTTCGAACTTCTCATTTGGAGGTGGGGCTTTCAATGGATTTGGACTTTCTGAACCTGCACCTGCACCGCAGACCAAGAAACCTGCAGATGGAAGCCGACTATCGCTGAATGCTGATGCACCGGCTTTTACACCATCTTTTCTGTCTCAGACTGAGTCTAAGGAAACGTCCTTTTCGTTCAGTTCTGCGACATTTAATGTGGCCGCACCTGTGTTCAAACCTTCTGGCCTATTGGAACCAAATTCCCGGGACAGTGTCGCTTCTTCTGGCGGAGAATCTCCAAATAACACAAACAGCATTTTTGGCAACGTTGTGGTTGACCCTAGTTCGAGAGTCTCCAGAAGGACGGGCAAGCCTGTTTCGAACAGAGATCCAACCCCGGAGAACAGGCGCCAAGAAAGCCCTAAGCCAGGCGATGATGGAAACGATCCCGACTCAGGGTCTGATTCAGACTCTGGTCGACCCACGGTGCCTATCGAAAGGCAAAAGCGAGCTCGACGACACGATAGTGACGGTGATCGGAGTCCCGTGTATGCTGACTCGGCGCCATTCCGTCACACAAGAATCCTGTCGGAGATCGTTGACGACGTCGACCAAAATGGACCTACAACGGAAGCCCCAGAGAAACCTTTCGACGGTTGGGCATATATTCCCGCGGACGAGGCGCCATTGGACATCACATCTGAGCAAGCCCCAACAGAAAAGGTCACAGACAAAGTGGATGAGAATGGTGGCAAGTTTACTTTCCAGACTCAGGACGACGCCGCCAGATTCACTGAAGCGCGGCCTCCTTTTGACACCGATCGTCCGCTCTCTTATGGTGAACTTGACGAACCTGACGTTCATGGCGAGGTGGAAAATCACGAAGCGGAGTCCGAGAGATATATCGACTCACCAAACGAAGTTGAACAAAAGTCGAGATCTTCTTTATCAGCACTTGCTAAGCCATTTGAGTCCCGACCTCCTCCATCTGGCCCACATGCACCCTCATCAGCAATGATGCCTCGACAGTCGCAGGGCTTGGAAGCTTCCAGATATGCGACATCAGCAACTCCACCACGGTCATCGGCTGACTTCAGTCATTCTTCTCCTCCGGCAGACCTGTACCATTACGCAGAGAAAGATAGCGACACGGTCCACGATGGAGAGGAAATTGTAGAGGTGTTCGAAGATAATAGCAGTGAAGAAGACGCTGAACCGGAACAAAACTACCAAAGAACAGATCAGCAGACCGGGGTACTTGCTTCAAAGGAGCAAGAGGTTGAAGATGGCGCTGATCATTCTGAAATGATAAAACGTCACCAAGATGAGCCAATGCCATCGTTTGAGGAGATTGATGCCGTCATGAAACAATTCGAGGAAGATCCAGAATTGGGCATTGAGCGCAATGACACTCCGGTTCTATCAACGCCTCTTGTCGATATGGGGCTGGGACCCGACCTCAGAAGCGATGCTCCAAGCCCAAGCCCTCCTCGAACGCGAGCAGTCAACCCTCCGGAGGTCGAATCTGCCTATTCACGGTCACTCGGCCTCGGCATCGGAGTCCACAATCTCAATACAGGCAGGGACAATGTCAGTGACTGGGGAGACGTATTACCGGTAGCCGACCAAGAGAAACTACCACTCCGCTCTCAATTCTTTGACGGCCATGTCAATGACTTGGTTGATGGTATTCTCGAGAACAGGCTGGAACCATTGGAGCGTGCTCTCCAGACAATCCAGCATTCTCTGACTCTGATGGCCACAGGTTCAAGGCCTAAGAGTAGTGGTCGAAGTGTGTCGACGGAAGTCAAGAACTCCGATGCTGATGACGAAGATGACTACGACGCATACGAAGGATTCGCGTCGTACAGAACCAGGTCGCCTTTAGCAAGGAGAAATGAACGTAAGCAAGATCAAATTCGTGCCGCGGTCGCTGGGGCATTGGCTGCCTACCAACCGCAACAGCCGTCATTTGATGTCACCGAGTTCAATACAATGTTACAGGAATTGAGACAACTAGCTCAACAGACAGGCTCTCAGGACACCCAAAATCAGCTCAAGTCAATTGTGGAGGATGTCATCTCTCATCATCCTCGACTACGAGGGTTGCGACTGCAGCAGGATCATGATCAAAAGTTCAAACCCCAGATTGACGGTCTTGAGACAATGTTGAAAATCTCGAAGGAACATGCTGCCGAGGAAGCCCAGTTGCGCAGGAAAGCAGAGGATGAAATCACCGAACTAAAGCTTCGCTTGCGGATCGCCGAGGAAGAGGCTGCGGAGCACCGCGAATCGTCCGAGGAGGCTCAGCAGACCCTGATGGCTTTCGTTGAGGAGAAGAAATCATACGAAAGACTGCAAGACGAAGCTGAAGCTATGACTCTCAGAAACACGGCCCTTGAAAAGACACTGGAAGAGTACAGAATGTCGAGTGATCAGTGGCGTGAGGATATCCGGTTAGAACGCGAAGATAAAAAGGAGCTCAAAAGCGCCCTACAAGACCTGCAACAACATCTCGAGGAGCAGTCACATTCGAGACAATCCCTTCGAGGCAAGGTTGAACGCTTACAGGCACAAATGACTCACACTGTCCAAGAATTGCATACTGAACAGGCGGAGTGGCGTCACAAGGAGCACGAGTTGCAGAGCAAGCTTGCCTTGATGCAAAACGAGCTTGACCAGGAGAAACGGCAACGCGAAAGTGTCGAAGAAGAGCTCAATATCTTGGATAAAGAGCACAAGGCTAATCTGCAATACAAAATTCTTCAGGAACAAGGTCGAGCCGAGATATCAAGACTGGACGAGCTAGTTGCAGCTCTGCGAGAAGACAATAGAGCTCTGGACACTAAAGCCTTCAATCTTGACCGCGAATTGGTTCATGTCAGGAACAGCAGAGAGGCCGAGCTTGCTACAGCCACAGCCCAGTTGCAAGCAGAATTGGAAAGCGCTAGAACTCAGCTCGAGCGCATTCGGACTGATTCGGAAGCCCAGATCTCGAGGTTGCAGAGCCGTCTTGATCACGCGGAGCTGGACATCGAAGATCAAAAGGCTCAGCACGACGCTCTCTTGTCTGAAACGATTGAAGCACATAAGGATGCTCTACGTGAGGCCAACGAGAAGCGGGAAACTGTGCTTGAAGACCAACACCAGAATCATGAGAGAAAACTGAATGATCTGCGCGACCGCCACACACGAGAGTTGCACAACTCGTTCGATACAAGGACCAGAATTGAACACCACCTCAATGAGAGATTAAGCTTGAGCGACGACAAAGTGAAACATCTGGAAAACAAAGTAGCGGATCTCGAGGAGAGACTGGAAATCACCAAGTCTGCGGCCAGGGCTGCCGTTGAAGCTGCGACTGCAAAGGGCATCAATCCGCCAACGCCTGCGCCTTCCGTCGTTGCTTCACCACCACAACGTGCTACTAGTGCCTCGATCTCTTTTGTGAGAGGTACTGAACTACCGGAGAAGATTTCGCCACAAGCGCTTCGCGAGTCGATCATGGTCTTGCAGGACCAGTTGCAAAATCGTGAGCAAAAGATTGAGAAACTGGAAGCCGAGCTTGCCGCAATTGACAAGGAAGCGCCTACAAAGGTGAAAGAGCGCGATACAGAAATCAGCTGGCTTCGTGAGTTACTCAATGTGCGCGTGGATGATCTTGAAGACATCATAAACACGGTATCCCAGCCAGAGTTCGATCGAGAAACCGTCAAGGATGCTGCGATAAGGCTCAGGGCGAATCTGCAGATGGAACAGCAACTCAAGGAACGTGCAGAGGTTGGACTGACAGGCGCGTTGCCGTCTCTATCTGCACTGACAAGCTACGCGCAATCACCACGTGCATTGCCGATGGCGGCGGCAGCAGCTTGGGGCAACTGGCGCAAAGCGCGCGACACTTCGATTGGCGCATTGTCCGATCTGGCCAGCAACCTAGGCAACCAAACACCATCGCGATCAACCATTGGAAGTCCAGCTAGTTTCCTGTCTGGAATCATGACACCGCCGGGTACGACGCAGAAGCCTCCAGGGGCAGCTGAGATGCCGCAACCTCCCGCAAGCATGAGACCACTAGCTGCTGCTGCTCAAGCTCGAAAGAGTAGTTCGGAAGCACGAAAGACTAGTTTGGAGGCACGACCCTTGAGGGCCTATAATTCGCAACCAAGAGCGCTATCAAGCAGACAGCGCGAGAAGCGCACAGAGAGTCCTCAACCACCCACGGACTCCTCGCCGAGAGATGAATCGCCACACACGCCTATCCAGGCCAAACGACCAAGCCTCAACTTGTCCGATGATTTTGACGAAGATGCGTCTCCACTCGATGGGAAGGATACGCGGCGTCTACAAGAGCTCGAACCAGCCACCGAGCAAGACGGGTCGGCGTGAAGGCAAGTAGGAGAAGCCACTATCTCTACACGATGATTCTTGAGTTACACCAGATTGATGAGTGGAAAGGAAGATGAACAGCAATTGTGATTTCATGTCACATAATACCCCCCTCTTGTCAGTCATTTGCTGATGGTACAATTTCTCTACTGTTAATGTTTGATACCCTGCTGGCAGATCTGGGTCAGATTGCGCTGGTGCAGTTGAAAAAGGTCACAGCGAATGTCTTTTCTGTTCTGAAAAAGAATATACCCCCAATTGTTGGCTTGGAAATTGTTTTTCTTTTGTTTTGGGAGGATGGTCGACACTTTAGCCAGATAGCATAGCGTGAGGTAGCGACCTGTACTGAGATTGAGATACCAAATTGTCATAGAGCATATTGTGTACAGTATATCCCTCCCTTGATTGATGGAGAAAGTGATAGATTGTATATCTCCATTCGGGCCGTCTGCGGCGGTTGATTGTTCCTGTCCCTTTTGTCGGGTACGTCACTCTTAGAGAAGGTTCCGGTCCGTTGAAAAATCGTTCCACCGAAAAGACAGACGGCGATCCGTCTGGTGATCATTCGACCAAATCAACAATGATCGTGCGCCGACATTATTTCTGAATTTTCGATACTTACACCGTGATGAGCCAGTGATCGATCCATATGTCTTGATTTAACCATCGTCTCCAGCGTTCATGCGAGTATAACGTCCTACAGACCTCCGCTCATGCGACTCAATCCCGGGCCCTTCGCTCTCGGCCGCGCCACTTGGACGTGTGCTCGGTGCAAAAGTACACAGACACCAGCCAACAGTTTCAGACATGCATATAGCTCCTATGGACGACCTGTCAAGGTAGTACGACCGCGACAGGTCGTCTACTTGGCTGCAGCAGGTGGTGCTTTGGGCGGGAGTCTTTTATTCTTCACCGATGATATCAAGCATGGATGGAACGCCGCCGCAAGGACAGGGAGGGTGGTGACAACCCTCGCAGTGTGTATCAATGAGTATGAACACGCCGTTATGTTCCAGCTGGAAGGGTTCGATCGAGGCTAATACGTCCAGTTACCGAGTTACACTGAAGCAGCACCCTGACGATCACGAACAAGCGACCCTCGCCCTGAAAGCTTGCCATACACGATGCGCCGAACGGACATTAAAAGTGTTGGAGCAAAATGGCTCGATCTTCATCAAACTGGGCCAGCACATATCTTCAATGGGTTACCTCTTGCCCAGGGAGTGGACGGATACATTTGTGCCGTTGCAGGATCGGTGTCCGGTATCGTCGTACGAATCGATTCAAGACATGTTTCTACGCGATACAGGACACCGGATAGAGGATGACTTTGCCGAGTTCTCCAAGGAGCCCATCGGCGCGGCGTCTTTAGCCCAGGTACACATTGCGAGACTTAAGGACAGCGATCAGAAGGTGGCGGTCAAGGTACAACATCCCACACTGGAGGAATGGGTGCCGCTGGATCTGGCCTTGACGCGGTTTACATTCAGAACACTCAAGAGAGCGTTTCCAGAATACGACATGGAGTGGTTGAGCGAAGAAATGGACTTCTCACTGCCACAGGAACTGGATTTCAGGCTGGAAGGGGCCAATGCTACAAGAGCGAAAGAATACTTTGCCAAGAACACCAAATTCCCGCTCATCATACCGAAAGTCATATCGGCGAACAAGAGGATTCTTGTCATGGAGTGTATGTCGGGCGTGAGGGTGGACAACTTCGAGTACTTTGCCAAACACCACATTTCGCGAGACGAAGTGTCGGCTACGCTGGCGAGGATTTTCAATGTCATGATCTTCCAGAAGAACGCGCCTCTTCACTGCGACCCTCATGCCGGCAATCTCGCCGTCAGACACAATCCCAACAGGAGATATCCTTACAACTTCGATGTCATCCTCTATGACCATGGGCTGTATCGGATCCCTGAAGATAAATTGAGAAGAGACTATGCGAAACTGTGGCTGGCTGTGATTGACGCCGACGAGCCCAAGATGCGACAATACGCATATGAAGTGGCGGGTATCACGGACGAACAGTTCCCGCTATTTGCGTCCGCCATTACAGGTCGAGACTATCGCGTGCTTACCAAGAAACAGGTGACGACGTCTGCGCGTGATGACCGAGAGAAGGAAAATGTCCACGATGTCTTTGGCGAAGACTTTGTACAGCAACTCGTTCGGTTGCTCGGCGATGTGCCCAGGATTATTCTGCTGATTCTCAAGACGAATGATCTCACACGCAGTCTGGACGAGTCTTTGGGATCGAAACAGCCGATGCGCCCGATGATGATTCTTGCACAGTATGCCAGTCTGACAGTGTGGGAGGAGGAGAAGGAGAAGCTTCGGAGGAGAGGAGGGTTGCTGAATCCAAAGAACTTCTTGCCTTTGTTTAGGGCTTGGTTGACGCATTTCAGGATCGTGCTGAAGTTGTTTGGGTATGAGCGGTATTTGTCGATACGGCGGCATTTGAATCTTGACGGATGAGCTGGTTGCAGATTGAGTGCCAGCGGTTTTCTCAATGGCTTGGAATTAGCGTGGCGTTTTATACGGGGTTTTCAGTATGGTAGGAACAAGCATAACTATGCATAGCGGATTGTAATCGCACGAAAAGTGCCATCAAAGGTACAGAAGGAAAAGCACTTTATCTACCTGAGTCCTGGTTACGATTAAGGTCTCTGGCCGCGTAGTTGAGCATTCCCACTCTAGAGGTTTCAGCCTCGTTAAGACAAGGCTTCGAGATTTGATTGGCTGTTTGGCTTGGCGTAACAATTTTATTGATACTGCCGCCTCTGGTCTCACTTTCACATCACTAGATGTTTACTCGATCAACAAGCATCTTCAGAGCTTCTTGTTACGAGCCAATTGATTTTAACTTATTCAAACAGCATGGATGGTGACACCGGCACGATACTTCTTGGTGGCTGATGGCTCAACTTTGAAGCAGACATCCAAGGATCTGGCGAACAAACGTCTCCAGATCTACTAAGACAAGGGCAAGATGATCACCCTCGGTCTCCAACGTATTACCCATCTCCTCCAACCTCTATTCACATCCCATCCCAACGGTCTCCCCTGGAAAGCAATCCACATTGCCGGCACCAACGGTAAAGGCAGCATCGCCGCTTTAGTGTCTACTTTTCTATCGCACGCAGGCTACCGTGTCGGCCGCTTCACATCACCCCATCTAATCGACAGATGGGACTCCATCACTCTGAATCAACGGGTCGTCGAGCGCGAACGGTTCCTGGAAGTTGAAAACCGCGTCAAACGAAGAAGTCAAGGACCAGATGGCGCTGCATCAGAGTTCGAAATTCTCACAGCCACGGCGTTTGAATTGTTTACGGATGAGGGTGTCGATATCGCGGTCGTGGAGTGCGGACTTGGCGGGCGTCTTGATGCTACGAACGTGTTGAGGCGCGAGGATGTGCTGGTCAGTGTGTTGGCTAAGGTTGGGCTCGATCATGTCGACTTCCTGGGTTCGACGATCGAGCAAATCGCGCGGGAGAAAGTTGGGATTTTCAAGGGTGTGCCTGTTGTGGTGGATCAGAGTAATGAGGCCAGCGTCTTGGATGTCGTGCGGGAGAAAATAAGGGAGCTCGGCGGTTGGGGAATGCTATTTCATCTTCGATCCGAAGAGGTGAAGGATCTGCTGGAAATTGAAGGTGTGAAAGAATTGAGACTAGCGAAGCATCAGTACCAGAATTTGGTCACCGCGTATACGGCATACCTCGCCGCTGAGGAGGAATTATTACTGCGGGAGATCGTGGAGGAAGGGGCAGATGAATGGGAGGCACGCATTGCGAAGGTTGCGCAAAATCTACCAGAGCTCGTCATCGCTGCGAAAGCATCGCTGCGTGGACGGCTCGAGTGGCTTGTCCTCCCTGCTGAACTTGTTCCGTCGGGGATGACGAGGACTGTGCCTGTCCTGCTCGATGGAGCACATAATGTGCAATCAGCACAGGCTTTGGCGAGCTACGTCGACAGCCATCTTCGTCAGGATCAGAAGCCTGTGACGTGGGTCCTCGCGATGAAGAACGACAAGGATATCCGATCCATCTTGTTCGATCTTCTCAACCCCTTCGATCGTGTCGTCACCTGCGAATTTGGCCCAGTCGACGGCATGCCATGGGTCAAGAGCATGGACTCCGCCAGACTCGCGGAAATCGTGAGAGAAGTCATACGCGATAGAGTGGAGGTTGCTGAAGGTGGTAGTGTCGGCACGGCACTCAGAAGAGCCGTCGAGATCGCTGGGCAAGAAGGATCAATTTGTGTCGCGGGCAGTCTGTACCTTGTCGGCGACGTTTTGAGGTTGGTTCGAGATGGGTTGAAAATTCATGGGTCGCTCTCTCTGCGAGAGAAATGAGGTGATTGCACGAAATGGAAGGCGGTGCCAGGGCATAGGGAACGGGTCACGGTCACACGCAGGCAGGTGCGAAGCAGGAATAAATACTGGTGGTCACGGTGCGCAGTCCAGTCGCTGACTTGCTCGCAAAGTCCCAATGAACAGTGACGAGAGACTCGTTACAAGCCACTGCTGCCGAAGACATACTGCTGGCCCATACAGAAATGTATGCAGGTCTCTTTCAGAGGTTGACGTTGAAACCCTAAGCAAGGATGCTGCCAGTCTCACCAAAACCTCAAGCACGCTGCCACTTCCTCCCACGCCACTGCTAGGGATAGACTTCAGGGTATACCATCGCCGAGGGACTGTTGCTTCGATCATCAAGAATGACAGAGATCTTGTGTGTCAATAGCGACCTCCAGCAAGGATGTTATCGCTAAAGAGGCATGACTTGCATCGCACAACTCAAACGTCACAAATTGCTCTGCTCGATCGAAATCCCACGAATGGACAAGAATGGCATGTTCAGATCCAGGGTGCCTGGCATTTAAGTAACAGGGACAGCTATGCTAGCGTACATTCTCCCAACACTATCCGTCCTGAAACCTACTTTTACTGGCCCCAGGTGATTAGGCGAGCCACTCACTCCCCTTCCCGGTTCACAGCAGCCGCACGACATACGAGATTCCCACCACGAAAGAGGGCAGATTCATATTCCGTTGGCCAGACGCAAGAACAAACTCTTGACCAAGCCCTTGGCTGTATACAGACATGTTCCAGACCTGATACTATTAAGAGATCAGTGACCTCATCAGAGATCGGACGGCACATGATTCCAGCCCCAAAATGGACAGTGTAAGGTTCAACTCACCCATGATTGCCGCGACAGTTTTGAGTGTACCGCTACTTCTGCTCCAGCCTGAAGTTGGAAGTGTGTCGACAACTTTTGTAGCTTCCCACAGAGTCTTCCTTACTTCGAAGCATCGCTCGCCAAAGCGAGAGACTCTCCTAAAATGGCTACGCTGTTGGTGCTCATGACTATTCTGCCATGGGCCACCCATGGACAATCCACGACTTCCACAACGGTATCGCAAGCAATGCCCCCATCTGCAACGGCTGGCTTCAACGTTTCGGCAGTGGACAGTTCTGACGCTTGTTCGACCACATCGAAACCCCCATACAATCAACTTATGCTAATGATGTGCAGTTGCCTTTTGCCAGTCCCAGCTCAACACCTGTCCCATCATCTGTGGTGGAAACTCCTTGACAGGAGACAATAAATGTGACCAGGTACGCGAAACACCGTTGCAAAGAGAGGCGAGGCCCAACCTGTCCCATCATAGACCACATTAACCTACACCTGCGTTTGTTCCAACGGCACAGTACCCGACTGCACCGCTTTCGTGCAGACCCTTCCGTACTATATCTGCTTGACAACGTACCTGCAGTGCTTGGACGACCACCCGAACGACTTGACGCGCCGGAGGAAATGCCTCATCGACGAAGATTGTGGGACGAGGAATGCGACGGCCGAACTTCTTGCTCGTCAAGCCAGCGAGACGTCTTCCACGACGACGCTACCCTCGAGCAGTCCTACAAGTAGCGACGCGGCCGCCCGACCTCATTCGAGTCTTTCCACGGGCGCAACCGCCGGCATCGGTGTGGGTTGCGGCATTGCAGGTCTAATTGTCGCGGCGCTTGCGATTTACGCATGGCGCCGCCACCACAGAGCAAAGGCAGCTCGCGGACATTCACAGCACGAGGCCGTCTATGAGACGATCGAGGCAGAAGCCGAACTACATGGGGATCCACGTCTGGCACCTTCGGTCAATATCTTAATAGAACCTACCAAGAATCCTGAGCTTGCCACAAACGCCAATCGTCATGAGTTGGATAGCCACACGTACTTCCGGACGGGTGACGCTGAGCTTGAAGGGTAACATGAACACTCTGGACGGGCTAGATTTCTCAAAACCAAAGATCGTGGCTGGGCCACGCTATCACCACCCTGTCGCCGCTTGACAAGACCATACCGGAACAGCGCCTCCACGGTATCGATAAACGTCTTATACCTCCAGCGCGACTTCCACCCAAGCACCCTGAACGCTTCCTCCCCCTTCACCTTCCTCCTCATTCCGAGATCCGGCACAACAAGCGCAACCTCAGCAATGAACCAGGCCATGCCCTGAGCAAGGCATGCGGCAGAACCCTCGTCGAAACCTTCCCACTCTTCTCAGCGGGCAAACTCTGTCTCAAGAGCAGCGCAATCTCGTGCATCGAATTGCAGGCGGCGCGATGGCCACAAACCCTCCTCCGGCAGCCTTATCGCCTGTCATCGCTAGAACATGCCGCCTGACTCAGTCGCGTACATTCAATCAGCAGAAACTCAATCGCGGATAGCCAGGCATGTCGCCGCTCGCCATGCGCTGGATGGTAAAGACACTGGTCGGCACATGGTCGCCGAGAAGCGCCGTCGTCAAGTCTGAATTGTTAATGATTGGCAAATGTTTCCCACTACAGCTAAGACGTTGGTGCCGTGCTGGGTGTGGTAGATGGTCCGTGGATCGCTGTACAGTACAATTGATGGGGCCGATGCCATATATTCTCGCGGCTTTTAGTGTGGAGTCCGGGATCTTTGCCATGGCCCACATATCAGCGAAGGGCGTCAGATCCGCTCAGCCTTGTCCGCGTATGCCTTGCTAGGCCCACAAGGCCGTAGAACATCGTTCAGATCAATCCACACTCGGCAGTATCTGGGAAAATGTGTACTTGGCGTTTTGTTTGGCAATCTGGATAGAACACTGCACGTGCCTCTGAATGATCGAACCCATTTTGGAGGCGACAAAGACCGGCTTCAAGGCCTTAGCGCCCCAGTGGCAAACCGCAGGGGCCTCAGAGTAGGTTATCAGGATCAAGCAAAGGCCCCTCAGCCACGCTGATTGTCCGTACCTCTCCATTGTCGTAGACTTCGCAACGTCTTCTTGTCCGCGCCGTAAAGGTAATATCCTCGCAAGCAAGCAGTCAGCCTCTCTAGGTGCGTTCCTCCTTTACGCACGTTGTTGCTCGTTGTCGACACCGTGAAACCGTCCGTCGACAATTTTCCGCTCGCTGGCTCTCCCACGTGCGGTTGGTGACGCTGTACCACCACCTCCTCCTCATCGTTCTCCATCCATTCTATCAAATGTCCCATGAAAGGGATTTCAGAACGCCAAGGACTAAAAGTCGATGCTGATCCAATAGCCACCATAGTCCACAACGTGACTTCTCTTTCGGTCACGGATCTAGGGTTTGATGGATGGCTTGGGCAAGAAAGCTCAAGTGCCACCTTGGACAAAATGTCCAGATAAGGATGCCGGACTGTCGCCGGGGCTGATGCTGGCGACGATACGGCAGGTAGCGGTTGTGGCTGATTGTGTAGGTTGAAGATATAGATCAACAGTGCCAATAAGAGTCGCTGATGTAGTGATACTGGGCGCGCTTCATCTGCCATGCGAAGAACTCGGCTCATTTCATTGGAAGCTTGATCAAGTGGAGGAGGCTTCCCAGGCGAACTCATCCCTACCGTACTGTCAACTTGCACAAATCGAGGATCACGAGACATTTGTTCGAAGACACCTTGCAAGATGTCGACTGCTTGTGAGGTGATGAGACCTTTGCTGGCAAGGACGGAAAACAATCCCTGGAATCCACCAACCTGAGAGCTTTGAACAGGATAGTTCTCCTTGAAACGGACCAGTACATTGCCATCGTCGGTGACCTCGCAGAAGAAGGATCCGTATAGAAGTAGCCCTAGAAAGAATTCACTTCTGTCATAAAATGTCAGCTTCAAGCCCGGACGTTGTGCCTACATGGACGAACTTTAGCAACTCATCTTGCAGGCTGGGGTCCAGGGCTCTGATTCCTCCTCGAGTTGCCACCATTCTTTCCTTTGCTCGCTTGTGCATCGAATATGCTTGGAGGTCACCATGCGAAGCCTGTGAATATGATCAGCTTGCGGACGCACGAGTAAGCAAGGAACTCAGGCTTTGCAGCACTTACCTCAACATCCATGAGCCACAAAGCAGTCAGAATAGCAGCGTCGTCATCAGCAGATCTACCTGATTCCACTTTGTACCTCAACTGCTTCAACGATTCGCCTCGGTGATACAGCGCGGTCCAATGTGTACTGCCGAAGCCTTTGACGTCGATATTGTAGTAGACTTGACTCAAGGCGATGAGAGCGTGGAAAAGTTCAGAGTGCTGCATGGCAACATTGAACCAAACGAGATAGCGACTGCTTTCTACTCCAAGAGCAGGACTGAACCGGGGTGTCAAGGAACGGATGACTAAAGTGGGCCACCAAATGCCGCCGTCAGCATTTCTCGCATAATGTAAGGCACAAGCATGCGGTACACGCGTTGGGATGACGGGTAAGAGCCAAGGTGGTTCTGACTCGACCTGGTTGGAATTGCCTGGACGCACAACAACACGAATAGTACAGTTCAAAGAAGAGGGCTACTTACAGTAATCAATCAGAAAAGGTATGTAGGGTTTGTCGTCGATAGGATAGCTCGTGAAAGGATCCGCTATGGGACTGCCCAAGGCACGCTCGTCCAAGGGCTGGACCGCCCTGTGATTCTCGACATCCGGCGCATTCGAGGTAGAAGTACTCGCTCTCTTTCTCGTCAAAGTCGTCCTTTTGGCATTTATAGCTGGTGATGGCGAAGGTGTGGGCGATGCTGAAGATGACGGCGTTGAGGAAGCGTCCGATCGAAGAACGAAAGGTCGATAGTTGTTCCGATCGACGTTGATCTTCTTGGATGTCGCACGATAGCTTCTCGATGCAAAAGAAGAAACGGCCTTGCGGTTCTTCTGGCTCTTGAACTCACTGGGACTGTTATAGGTGATGAAGAGGTTTGTTTGAGGACTAGGCGCCATGATTGGGCAATTGTACACTTGCTATCGTGTGAATAATGCAGTGGAGGCAGTCGCGACCAACGGGCCATTGCTCATTGATGCTGCATTTGAGAGTCTGGTGGACCATAGTCCCTCATCGTCGCTGCCGTGATCCTTGTGCGATTCTTCTAAACCCGGAAATGTCCTTGAGTGATCTCGTTTCGTCGCAGAGATGTTGTGTACCTCACGTGTCGTGAGTCCAGACACTGAATACGCCTCTTGAATGTTACGAGGATAGGGATATCATAATCTGCTTGCTTTCTTTGTCTGTAAAGCCTGGAGGATAGAAGTTGGCATTTGGGTGGAAGGACTGGAAGAGGATAAGCCTGGTTCTGCAGTTATGTCAGCGTATGAGCGACAGAATCCTCCCGAAGCCCTCCCGATGCACGTTCTGGATGGCCTCACCAAATCAAGCCGATGAGGACTAGTCAGGTGTCATGTAAGTCATCTGCCAGGCACAGTGTGACATGCATTCGGTGTAAGACTGGTAACAATGACGTGAAGGCACAACAAATGAGTAATCCAAACGCATCTGGCTGCACCGACATGCAATGGAAGAGTCTGATCGAAGGTAGTCACAAAACTTTACCCATAAGATGACATATTAAATATGAGTATATGCAAAGACACGCGTGGCCTGGCACAGTCGATAAGTCGCCCCACGTTAACATCAAAGGCATGTTCTTGTCGCGGAAGTTGAATTCCAAAGGCCACCTGTAGCCTCGTAGGATTCTACTCCTGATTATCTAAGGATTTGCCCATATTCTTTCGCGTAGGGGCATCTCGACGCTTTGTTTAGCCCTGCTGCTGTTTTCCTCTGCCCTCCAAGCAAAGTATTCACCTAGGCGTACCTCGGCATATGAGGCATAGTCGAAATCAATCTGCGATATCGTGGCTTGGATCAATGCCCAAACACCCCAGTAGAATCCGGGCATACCACGATATTTATCGACTTCGTCATATAAAACATCAACCATGTCATCAGAAACGGGCTTGTCGCTGTGGGCTCTGTACGAGTCGATATAGTCCGTGAGAAATTGAAGGCGTATAGATTTGGTTGGAAGCATGTTATAATCACAGTCGTAGCCACCCCATTCGGCGAAATGGTTGGAAATGTCGAAGGCCGCAGCACAAGGAGTCGCGTACTCGTAATCGATGAAGGATACCTTGACCTCGTCCTCACCGAGGCCATTCGAGCAATCCTTGGGAAGCATGATAACATTGGCACTCAGAAGATCGCAATGTCCAAAGACGAGCCCATGATTTCCGGGACCTCGTTCGTTATGAAGTTCCTTGTACGATCGATCTAATTCATGCTGCAGTAGATCTCTTCGAGCCTTTTGTTTCGGCGTATCGTTGGGCAAGGCATGGATCCATTTCTGTATTACTGACCAGATATTTGGTACGTGCATTTTGGAGGCATTGTCAAAATCGCGTTGCGCAGCCTCGTCAGTCGTCCCATCCATGTCATGGCCATTGACTCCATTGGAGGTGACCTTGGACTCGGACACCGAGTCAATCGGTAACCGCGCATGCCACTCACCCAGTCTTTTGGCCACAGCTCGCCAGACAGGTTCCCTGATGAGGTCTTGAGGAGTGCAGACCTGACCAATAATGTATCTGTATAGAAGCCCGTTCTTGAATCTTGCCAGCAGAGGAGGAGCCAATCCACGTTCGGCACACAAAGCATGTGATCGCGCCTCGCGATCTCGGTCGATAAGGATGTCAGTGTTGTTACCGTAGGCACGTAGGAGGATCGAGTCCTGGTCTATTTGAGTCTGGGAATGACCTGGGACGAGTTTCGCTACTTTGAGCAGCTATATCCAACAAATCAGTCTGAGCACGTGCCTAAAGGGGACCTCTAGAAAGTCCTCACCGTGTTTGTGATGCCATCGGTGAATTTGACGATCTCAGTCTTGCCTTGAGATTCCCTCCATTTGGGTTGGATCTTGTAAGCTAATGCGCAAGCTGAATCATCCGCGTTGTCGTTGTTGAAGGCAAGATCGATGTACTGCAGTGTCGACGGCCGTCCATTTGTGGGGATAGTATGGTCAACCATGGCCTAGCATGGCCAGTGGGCGACTTAGTTGTTGAGCGCAAGAGATGAATGGGTATAGCTAGATCGTGGGAGTCTCAAGTCAACATTCGCATAGAGAAGGGCAAGATAGGCGGCAGGGGTCGCGGATGAAAAGGACACGAACAAAGTATGTAGCAGAAAGACAACCGAAATCAGGTTCGGCACATCATATGTGTGTGTGTGTGTGTGTGTTGGGCGTTTTACTTTGCCAGGAGCAATGACGGTGACGGTGTGCGAGTTGGAGTTCCAGGTTGTTGGAGAGCGAGGGGCACCGGCCTCACCAGCCTTTTAGTGGGTTTCCCCTGTATCTGTACCGCTGAATGGGCCAATTGTCTAGGTGGGTGGGCTTGCCCGCTATTCCTTGTTCATTAGTGAGCAAGTGCCTGGGATCAACCCGCACCCCCAATAATGGGTATTGATTGATCTTCCACCTCCAGGTGGTGAAAGGCATCCTTTATCCGCTCCCATCTTTGTCTTCCTGCAGTCTTCTATTTTTCTGAAGCTGCGACCAACCGTCGCCGACAGCCACACACCCACTATTCTTCACGTACCTGCCCCCATGCCGCAACGGGATAGAAGCCAAAAATTCTACGAGTACAATTCCGGGCACAGATCATCGTAGCATAACGCGCGTCATGCGGCCCGTGGCCAGAACATGTTGGCAACTCTAAATTTGGATAGACGAACGGCTTGCCGGGTCTTCTATGCAAGATTGAGACGATGGATACGATACGAGATAACAAATAACAAAGAGTCGTGGAGCAACAATCATCATTGAACAGAGAAAGTCATGAATTTGGCCTGCTTCTATACTGACTTCCTTGCCTTCTTCCCTTTCTTAGCCTCTTTATCTTTCGATGCACCCCCAATCTTTTCGAGAATGATCTTGGCACCTGGGTTATCAGGCTTCAGCGCAGAGGCGTGCTGCTTCAGGATGTCGACCAGTTCTTCCTTATGACTGAAATCATCGGCTTCCAGCATCGCGACAATAACGAAAGAATTGGGACCATTGGCCCATTCGATGATCGCTCCAGCGTCCTCGCCCTTGAGATCCGTATACAGCATGTCATGAAACATCAAAGGCGGATCTGTCCGAATGACCGACTGTGTAGCCTTGTCAAACCGTCCGCCTTGAACCAAGGACTTCAACATACGGCCCACCGCTGGCGTTGCAAGAACCTTAGTGTCTTCCTCGGCCTCACCAGGGTTCGTTGCCAAATCCACAAGAGCTCTGAGGGCTGGCTCCTTGTCTCCAACAGCCCCAAACAGGGTTTCGGCGATAAACTGGCACCCAAGAGTGGATTTAGCAAGAAATCTTGCCTGCGACGCGATCAGATCCAGCAGCGGCTGCGAAATACCTTTCAGCAACTCCAGTCGTCGTATCTCGGGATCTTTCTTCGATGTCGTAGTTCGAATCTCCCGGATTTCTTTGACGACGACCGTAGTGTCAGTCTCGGGTGGAACCAACCACTTCGGAGCCTCAGGCGACATGAGATACAAAAGAGGGATACGAGAGTTCAAATGCTCGACCTGAGCCATCAACTCCTGCTGCCCGGCCTCTTTCTCGAGCTCTTTCCCGAGCAGTTCGGGGAAGATGCCTTTGGAGCTCATGACCGTATCGTCAATCACATCATAAGCGGTAAGCAGCACCGTGTGTCCGTAAACATCTGATGCCAGGAGCTTGATGTGCGTCTTGAAGAACTTCAAGATCGTCCGCCTGTCCTTGGAACTGCCATATGCCAGCGCAAGACACACAAGTCGTGAACCAGACCTCGTAAAGGCAAGGTTCTTGACAGTTTCACCCTCCTCGTCGTCCCGCAGCATGTCCAGAAACTCTGTAAGCTCAGGACTTCCGGGCTTGCAGTTCAAAAAGTACTGCAGCAACGCATCATGAAGTATCGTGAACCCAGTAGTTTTCTTTTGCACCAATTGGTTCGTCATCTCTTTCAAGTGCTGCATGATCGGCCCTCTCTTCTCCGGATTCTGCTTCAGAATCTCCGCCAGGTCTGCAGTCACCTCACCCTCCTCCTTGCTTTGGTTCTTCGCAAACACCACAAACTCAGGCCCATACCACTCCCGCAGGAGAATAGCCTTCTGCTGCTTCGTCGCAATAGTCCGATAGATATCATCCAGGATCCAACTCGCTTCCGGATGTCGTATAAGTCGTTTAACATGTCCATAAAACTCCTCGACAACGGCATCTCTGCTCTCGTCATTGCCGACCACCATCTTCGCAATCAGGAACTTGGCGTACTTGGACTCAGCCAACTCCCTGTAACTTCCCTTTAATTCCTGCGTGATGTGTCTACGCTGGTCCGGCGTGGCGTACTTCAACGCACATTGGATTACCCTGACGGAATCGTGCTTGAAGACGAAATCCTTCACGCGACCCGATATAATCTCGAACAACTCTTTTACCAGTTCATCACGCTGCGCTTTGGGAACGTGCGACTTGCGCCGCAGTTGTTCCCAGAGTTTCTTCGAACGAGCGATCGAGTCGGCATGCGGCTTGGCCGCTTTACGGTCCTGTGCGAGGGCTTTTTGTTTGGCGTGCGCTTCGCGAGATGTGTTTCCTACAAGGGAACCATGTTAGCTAGAGTGTCCTCCGCACGTCCATCACTAGGCGTAAAGTGCAGGCAGCACGTACCATTCAGAAATGTGTCTCCATCAGGCTTCCCAGGCCGGTCGGAGTCTCTCTGTGGTTTTGCGTTCGCATGCTTGGTCACCGGCGCTGCTGTAGTATCTTCATCGTCGGACTCGACAAAGTCCTCTTCACTTTCCGCCTTTTTAGGGGCGGCTTTGACCTTCTTGTCTCCGTTCTGATATGTCTTGGGCTTTTTCGAGGCTTTGCCGTCGACAGCGTCAATTGGGCGTTTAGTGCCTGCCATCTTGGACATTGTAGTTTAACAGATATCGAGATGCAATTTCTCGCAGAGTCGGGTACTAGGAATGCATGCACTCGAAACTTTTTTTCTGGGAGCAAAATCGTCAAACATGGCAAATGCTCCACTATTGAATCATCACTACTTGGCATATTTGCAGCATATCAAGACATGCGGTGCATGTGCTCCCAGGCCCTCACCCAGCGTACGCCGCTCACAAACCTCGCTTCTCACACTCAACCTCCAATTGATCAGATTTCCGACACCTTTCATTTGATCTCATAGCTACGCAGCCCATGTCAACAAACCGGTTGGTACCATGGCATCCTGTATACTCCCTGCTCGTCACGCGTTCACTTCTGCACAGCGTGCTCTACCTCCTCACTCTCAATAGGCACCTTATCCGCGAGCCCGTCTCCCATCTCCTTTGTGACATCAAGTCGAACATGAGTGACCTCGTCGCCGAAAATGGCGCCAATCTCCTCGAGAGATCTGTTCTTTGTTTCCGGGCAGTAAAGGAATAGCGGCACGCATGCGACCACTAAACAACACAAGTACACGAGGATGGACCTGGTTGTGTGTAAAAATCATGTTAGTGATCATGTTACGTTCTTGATCATTGCCACTGCGGGAAAAGGAAGAAGAGCAAACATAACGGGTTCACTCAATGAGTACTTACTTCCAGCCGATGGCTTCGAGGGCGGTGATTGCCGACTCCAATTGCGTACAGAGGATGATAAAGTAGGATGCCACGGAGATGGAGAGACCTTTGCTTCGCAGCTCGTTGGGGAATATCTCGGACACGTATACACTAACAACATATCATTGAATTAGCAATGTCATTGGCACCATAAACGGCCCCGTCATGTGTGGTGGATGCGAGACTCACTAGGTGGTAACATCGATGTTGGCTGAGTACATCAGGATATGAAGGTAGAGAAACACGATCGTCGAGATGGCAGCGGCTTGAGATCCGGTGTGTGCAAACGACGCCAGCGAAGCGCAAATCCCGATCAACCCCACCGCACAGCCTACCCAGCCGATTCGAAGAGCAGTGACACGACCAACGCGGTCTACTGTCATCCCATTTAGGAAGTTGCCGGCAAACGATACTGTCGAGTAGCCGGCCGTGAAGAGCAGCTGCTGGCTGACGGGGTGGCCGAGGATGCCGTATAGTAGGGGATTATAGACTACGTTGGTAGAAGAAGGTCAATATATCGAAGACGTGTCCACAAAAGGCGGACGCAAGAAACACATACTTGCAACAATCATGGTAGCTGTGAACTGACTGCAGAACATGATGAAGATGCCGATGAGGAGACGTTTGCGGTACGATGGTACGGTGAGCATCTCTTTCCAGCTAACTTGCTTGCTCTGCGCGATGCGGTGCTGCTCTTGAATCTGTAGGAATTCCCGCTGGACGAAGGCATCGTCGTCCACTCCACGCGACTGGTGAAGACGTCGGATGACCTTCATAGCGTCGTCGCTTCGGTCCTTGGAGATCACTGTTTTGTATAGGAGGTCAGACATGGAACCCGCGTTGATGCAGATATGTGAGAGTGACTTACACCAACGAGGAGACTCGGGCATAAACCATATGCCGAGGACGCAAAGCAAGGAAGGAACGGCCTGGATGGCTAGTGGAAGACGCCATTGGGCACCATTTGCATTAACGTAGAAAAAGCCAACGCCCACCCAGCTAAGAGGAGCAATTCCTCCGTTAGCGCAAAGACAGAACTTGTTGATATGTGTGGTTTGGGAAAAGGAGGAAGAGAGACAAACTTGGACAAGGTGTATCCCAAAGTGATGAAGATGCCGTGGAAACCCACCACCATACCACGAGACTCTGGCGGAGAAATTTCACTCTGGTACAGTGGAATGCATGAGAACAAGGACCCTGGTGATCTGTGAGTAGTGACCAAGGTGACGACTGTGCGATATATCATACCAACTCCCAGACCAGCGACCAGACGGAAGGCGATGAACATCGCCATGTTGACCGAGCCTGCCTGCAAAGCACCTCCGATTGTTGCCATGATGGCGCCTAGGAAGACGGCCATCCTGCGTCCCAGGACTTCAGGCAAGAAAGTAGACACGATGGATCCGATGACTGCAGAGTCGGGGTCAGTAATTGGGCCATTGTATGAAGATGCGACGCTTCCATACAGCAACCGATGATGAAGACACCGTTGGTGGTCCCGTCAAGGGCTGCTGCGTGCTTGTTTCTAGCAAGGCCCATGTACTCGCTGTGTGGCCCCCATAGTCAGTCAGGAAAAGGTTCAACATCTTCATGGGGTCTGAGAGCTGGGACTCACACAAATGAAGGTTGTGTCAAAGTAGTGGACGTGATGGCAAGTGAGTAGCCACAACAAAAGGACCCCAGTGCCACGAAAAGGGACACCAGGGAACTGGCGAAGCTTCGAGGTCGAGTAACCATGTCGACTTGTAGTGTTCAAGCTTGCAAATGGGCACTATGAACCGCAAGACTTCCTCGCACAGAGTCAAAACTGAACTTTCTGAAGAAGGTGGTGTGATGGTATGTATGCGAGCATATAAGAGAGTCTGGGGAAGACCGGGGAGTACTTGAGCATGGAGAATATGGGGCCATGATATAGCTCGCGGTATCTGTCCTGCCATGTGAGTTGATAGAGTCAGCACGTGTGCATCCTCGCTTCAAGATCTAGACCATCGGCAGCAGCAGCTGCTGTTCCTGTTGCTGAAGAATATGGCAGAAAGCTTCTCTTCCTCCTTCCGAAGCCTGGAGCAAATGTGTGCTTGCCTAGGATCATCTTGGCTGGGCTCTGAGTGTGTCGTAGTTCCGGACGAAGCAGCATCGCAAGTCATGGGAGAATCCGAAACTTCGGAATCGACCGAGATCGTCGTCGGATGCTCGCCTTCTGTGCCGTGTCGGATTGACGGCAACCTTTTTAGGTAGGATAGTCAGGGATTCATTTGAGTGAATTTGACCGAGCCTCGCTCTCCGCCATTGTGTGGGGATGCAGTATATTCCAGACAGCCCCAGGTTCTTTACGGGCGTGGAGGTGTTTCGCTTAGGCCAGGATATGGAGCCTCTGGAGCCTACAGTAGTGGAGCCTCATAAGGCTTAATGCAGGCTAGTGAGCCTGACAAGCCGAGGTCAAGTTACTTGAGGGGCTCCACGACTTTGCAACCTCAACCACATAAAGTTGAGTGATCGATAGTATCACTCGGCTCCCGGGAGACTCTTGGATGTGACCTTGTTCGCAAAACTCTAGGATTCGGGTCTGATCCGAATTCATGAGAGTCAGTCCGTGGCTACTTCAATGTCGATGCCACAAGAATGAAACGAAACCGCCATCACAACGACAACTTCGATGGCTTGTGAGTCTAGTACAAAACCTGCCATATCAAGGGTTGTTTCGCTGTACCAGGCGGCAGACTTCTTTTCTTCGGCAGTGACAGGTACAGTACTCACCTACCATACCCGCACTCTCGTCCGCCGTCATGCTCGTGTTCAAAGCGTACCTCATTGTGTCCGCACTCGCACTGCACGTACAGGCCATTGCCCTTGTCCCAAGAGCAACTGCATTGCCACCTGAAGCAATCACGGTGCGCAGGTTCCCTGACGGTACGGCACTTGAGAACTTGGCCGTACGCAAGGATGGCACCATTCTCATGACCAGTCTGTACACGCGAGAGATTTTCTACGTCGACCCCCAGAATCCGACCAATGTGTATTCGATCGCGATTTTTCCTCCTGGAGATACCTTTACCAGCATTGCCGAGCATGGCGATGACATGTTTTATGTCGTGTCGACAAGTTTCCAGCCCGTCAACCACACACCAACGTCGGCTGACACCGAGAAGGTCTGGAGATTCGACATGTCACAGTACAGCGGCAGTGGAAACACGTCCCTGCCATTGACTCTGGTTTCCAATGTGACTCGAGGAGGCTTTTTGGATGGTCTCACCAGTATAAATGGCACAGGTTACTTGCTCGTAACGGACGCCGAACAGTCTCTCATCTGGCGGATCAACACCGTAACCGGTGCGTACGACGTATCACTCAATAGTTCAGCTTTGGCCCCGATCGGCACTGGCGCGGTCCTCCCAAACGGCACTGTCGGTACCAATGGTGTGGTTTACCGAGCCCCTTACGCTTTTTTCAGCAACACGCACAAGAAGACGTATGGTCGATATGTCGTCGACTCCGTGGGACGAGCGGTTGAAGGCAGTCTCGAAATCCTGGGTAACGACACCGTCATCGATGACTTGCAGCCTGTCCACGGCAATGGTTTAGGAGCTTATCTCACAGCGCCCATCGTGAACCAGATCGTGTATGCGTCTGGGACTGGACAGACAACTCCGGTTGCTGGTGTGGGAGGCCCCACATCTGTACGCTGGGGCCGCACCAAACAGGACCGAAACACGCTCTACATCTCCAGCACGGGAGATAATACAGCTTATGCTGGAGTGTCCGACCCTGCTGCGGTCCTTGATGTCGGTCGCTCTTTGTCAAAAATCGAGCTGGGCAGCAGCTGGGACGATTGGCGTGTGTAACAAGGATCATGGATAGGAGCAAGTAACTCTGCAGATGGCACTGTTCAATATGGTTCAAAGGAATCACAGTCAAAAAGCTGGAGTTTTTGCACCCATAACTGGCTTATACCATTTGATTGTTTAGTGGTTGTTGTGACCAGTCTTCAATGTGATATACCTGATCGTCGTAAGTTCATATCTGGCTTGAATCTTCTCATTGTTGCCATAAAGATGACAGGGCCGTAGGTACATTGAACCTGCTTGAGCCGTGCCAGCCAGCTTGGTGGGACAGCTGCATATTAGCATCAAAATTGAACTCGTCAACCTCAATGTGTGAGTGATTGTGATGAACGCCCTGTTGTGGGACATACGTACGATCGTCAGGAAATGTCCAGTCAAGACCACCATTCAGAAAGTCTGATGAGGTACTGTTGTCAAAGTAGGCCGCATCTAGAGGGTCATGATCTGTCGTATCTAGCTCGGAAAAGACGTTGGGTTGATCGGCGGGGCCAGATTGGTTTATGTCACCGACCACATCGCATCTCATGACGGGTTCTTCTGGCGCTTCGTTGGTGTTGCTGATCTCGAATTGGCCGAACTGTCCCCCCATCAGGTGTTGCCGGGATTCGTGCTTGGGCTGGTCTCGGTCGGCCACGTACGCTCGACAGGCGACCTCCAGATCTTTGATGACTGACAGATACAGGCGAGCCACAAGATCATGCTTGGCAAAGGCTTCGAGGATGTTCCTGCTGTCCCAGAGGCACTCGTAGAGTGGGAACTTTTGATCGAGATCTGCAAAGAATGCCAGCGCGACCACTAGTGCCGCCACCGAAACCGAGTTCACAACAAACGGTAAATGTTTTGGTAAGGGTTTATATTTGACTAGGTTGCGGAGTGTTGAGATGATTTTGGTAGCTGAGTCTACGCAAGCGTAGGCGAAACTCGTTTCCTGACCATCTGACGCCGAGGGGGACAGGTTGGGGCCAGGCCTCTTGTCTTGCTCGCGTTTGCTACACTTTTGCAGAACCATGTGGATGAGAAAGGGCCTTGTCAGGAGTATTATGGTGACATAGTCTAGCGTAAAGTCAGCTGTAACCTTCAAAGGCTTCAATCGCAAGTTCGAGTATGACTTACATCCATCGCGAACATGATACAGTCCGATATTAGGCCGCTGCTTGTCGTCCCAGGAAGAGTCTAAGCTGATGCCATCGTGTATCAGGCCATCGTGCAGGAAAGAGAGCCAGGTCTGATGATGCTTGCTGATACCTTCAACCACATGAGTTTCAACAATACTCTTTCCATAGATTCCGGCAAAAGTCAGTTCCGTGATGTGGCAGAGACCGGCCACGGCAGAATATTCTTCTTCGGTCATGGTATTTCGAGTCTCCGACGTGGCCATAGGTCGTCCCAAGGAGCAAGCAAGGAACACATCGAGAGTCCGGACATTCTTCCAGGCTCTCTCTCGAGCCATGTATTCGGCCTTAGGAAAGACTCGAGAAACATTGCGACGGTGAATGCCCAGAGTATGTGCAGCCCGTTCAGCATAGCCAAAGTTCAGAAAGGCAGCATCACGTCGCGAGGCCCCGAGGAGGAACATGGTGATGAGAAGGTAGCACTGTACTCCCACGATCGCAGGCTTGTCTATGAAGTGCATCATTGTCAGGTACCTGCCTGCATTGAAGTACAACTCGGCTTGTTCGTCTGTAAACTCTCGGCTCGCCTGAGCGCCGAGGGCTAGAATCAGGTAGTATTTGGCACCAAGGGACTCTCGCGGCTCGGGTGGCCGTTGAAGCCATGCTTGAAATTTGATTTTGATCTCTTCTTCGTCCAGGACTTCGAGGATGCAGGAAGTCGACCAAAGAAAATCGTCGAGGAGTTGCTGTCCATCCTCGACGGTGGCTTTTGCCATTGGAAGGTCTTTGCCAGTGCTGAGCCAGTCGGGCTGGCTAACAGGTCCTGATTGCATGGTCAAGTTGCTTCCCGTCTGGGCACTTGCATGCCAAAGACCGAAATTGTTGGTAATAAGTTGACGGATGCACTGTAAAAACGAAAGGTTGGCATACTCGCCGATGAAGACGAAGTTTCTGCTGGGGTCGCGCAGCAGTCTTGAAATGCCAGGTACAGGTATGCGGACAACCGAAAGATGAGGATCTCGTGCCTGGCCCTCGGTCGAGTCGATGACCACATCCTCATCGCCCTCGTTGATGTTCGGGGTGCCACTAGCAAGCCGCAGCCTGCGATCTAAGGACGGACGACTTGGGCTGTAAGATTGAGATCCAAAATAGCATTGCCGTTCCACTTTTCGTTTCACGCAGCGACCGCACGGCTGCAGGCCGTTGCACTTCTCCTTGCGACGCTTGCAGTTTTCACAAGCATTCGGGCAGCGCGGCCCGTTTCTGGCCCTGGCATCCCTCGTGGACGAGGCCATCACTGTCCAATGATTCAAACGACCCCTATCAGAGGGTTGCAGTTGAAGACAACATGGGCAACGGACTGATGGAAGCCTGCGCAGAGAGAACCAGAGGATGTAGCAAAGCACCTTGCCTCTGATGGTCGAAATTGGAAGGGAAATGCGGAGGTCGAATGGCAGGGGGTTTTCTGGGGAAAACACTCGCCCCACGGCGAAGAGGTCACTGGGACGAGCCCTTAAGGTCACTAATGAAAGTCAAATTCTAAGTGGACACTCATCCCTGGCAACAATTGCCATGATACGAAACAGTCCTACTTACAGTACCTAGCCTTGCTGGTAACTTGAGTCAGTGTGCCACTTCTACTGTAATAGCCTCTTATGCTTCGTCGCCACCGACTAAGAGTTACACTATGTTATGTATGACTGAAGCTTTATCAGCCCATCACTGGAAAGCGATCTTGTTCACAATCTGCCCAATCGTCTCGATCCCAAGCTCCATCACATCGCCATTCCTTAGCCAAACTGGCGGCTTCCATACGGCGCGCGCGCCGACGGGTCTGCAATTGTCAGTGTCTACACTGAGAAAAAGTGGTCGAGGCTGGTTAGACACTTACGTCCCGGTTAGTATTATATCGCCTGGCAACATGGTGGTCCCTTGCGACAAGAAGGAGACCAGGTGAGGCACTGAAAAGATCATTTCCTTCGTTGAGCCATTTTGGACCGTCTCGCCATTGATCTTGGCCCATAATCGTAAGTTCTGGGGGTCTTCCACGGCCCCTGTTGGGACTATGCAGGGCCCTATGGGACACCAGCCATCACATTGCTTTCCCAACGCCCCCATTCTGTTCCCTTTGCGCATCCAGCCATGGTGGGTCATATCGTTGCCGACCGTGTACCCCAAAACGTGAGAGAGGGCATCTTCTTCCTTGACGTTGTGCGACCCCTTGCCGATGACTATGACCAGCTCGACTTCGCAGTCTAACCCGTCATCCTGGGCAGACGGATCAATGGGCACATCGTCAAAGGGTCCGACGATGGCAGTGACCGGCTTATACTATGGTGATCGATCAGATTGTGCAGTCATATCGTGGCGTCAATGGACCTACGAAAAGAAGAGGATGTTGTGGGAAATTGAACCCCATCTGAGACCATCAGCTACCATCTCGTCCTGCTTTGGAAACATCTGCCTCCTCATACCTGCTCCGGCACGCCTTGATAATTGACTCCGAGCCCGCGAACAACATGCGTGGTGTTACGATCAAGAGGAGAAAGAAGCTTTTGGATTTGCTGAGACCAATGGTCAGACTTCGATCATATCCAGCGGTCTTGAGAGGATTACCTTGACATTGTCGGTAATGGTGAAATCTCCAAAGATGTTGCCTTTGATCACCCGGGCTGAGGTAAAACTACCGCATTTCGATGTGCCTGCATCGCCATAGTATGTAGCACCGTCTTCGGCAACGAATCGAACCAGTCGCTGCTTATGCGTCAGTACTGCAAGCACGCAAAGCCTTCAACAATACCAACTCACCGCAAATCCCATCGTGTCCATTTGGTATACCAGCTCACGCCTGTGTTCCTTCTTCAACAGCTATCCAACAGATTCCTTTCTGTCGAAGTCCTTTGACCTCGAGACACATTTGATCTGGCAAAACCGCGTCGCACGTGGAATGTCATAGTCAGAGGTCATGCAACTATTATCTCAGACTGTTTTGAGAGTCTACCAGGGCATACCATGGTAAGATGTGGATGCGGGTCCCTACAGTGGGACCACCCTCATACATGCAATGCTTCGCCATCCGAAAATTTCGGAAGATGTACCAGCGCATGCATTGAGATTAGAATGTCAAGAACTTTCGTTGGCTACTCTGGAATCACAATTAACAGATGCCAGACATGCTCGGACCTGCAGGAATCGATCACGGCTCCGAAAAAAAATATTTAAGGGATTTCACGAGGAATTGTTGCCGAACCATCTTGTCCCGACTGTCGGGAACTACAGTAAAGGTACATTGCATGTCTACGGGTGTTTGGTACCTACTGTAGGTAGGGGACCAACAGGATGCGGAATGTTTCCGATATTCCAGCGTCACCAGCAGCAATCCCCTCAGGTTGTTGTAAGCTGTATTGAGATCAAGCAGAACATAAGGACTTCATTCATATGGACTATCGGAGCTTGACTTGTCAGCGATTCCAGCTCCAGGCTGCAAAGGCACCCGCGACTCCTTCTGGATCCGACCATGGCAGACACCAACTGCGGCGAATGCACGAGCTCGTGCGACGACAAAGCCTCTCCGGTGGATATTGAGGACCTGTTGAGCGAGATCAAGAAGTTGCAGCAGCAAAACACTGACTTAGTGCAAGAGGTGTCGAAGTTGAGGCATCCAGTGGCAGAGTCCTCCACCCCCCAGCGCAGAAAATTGAGGTCTGAAGACTGGTTTTCCAATGACCGACAGCCGGAGCTAAGTGTGCTTTACATGGACCGGTATCTGAATTACGGCTTGACCCCAGAAGAGCTATCTTCCAAGAGACCAGTCATCGGCATTGCACAGTCCGGATCTGACCTCTCACCATGCAATCGTAACCACTTGCAAACGGCGAAACGCGTCCGTGATGGCATCAGAGCAGCAGGAGGCCTGCCCATCGAGTTTCCTGTACATCCGATTCAAGAAAGTTCGCGCCGACCGACCGCTACCCTGGACAGGAATCTATCGTATCTTACACTGGTCGAGATATTACATTCATATCCGCTAGATGGGGTTGTACTGCTGACGGGTTGCGACAAAACCACCCCAGCTGCTTTGATGGCCGCAGCGACAGTGGTATGTCTAAGACACTCAGGTCGCTGTATAGATCTAAGACAGTAACATGCGAGTGGCAGAACATCCCCGCGATCTGTCTCAACGTCGGACCTATGCTTAACGGCAGGATGAAGGATGATTACATCGGAACGGGAACAATATTGTGGCGCGCCAGAGAGTTGAAGGCACAGGGCGCCATCGACGATCAACAGTTCCTCGAGATGGTCACTTCCGGGTGCGTTCATACATGCCTACCGACCATGTAGGAGTTTGACAGACTACTAATACAGACCAGAACTCCGTCCGTCGGGCACTGCAACACCATGGGCACTGCATCTTCAATGAACGCCCTGGCTGAGGCTCTAGGGATGGCCCTACCAGGGTCGGCCGAGATACCTGCTGCCTATCGCGAACGGATGCAATGCGCATATCGGACCGGCGAACAAATCGTCGAAATGGTCCACGAAGACCGTAAGCCCAGCGATATCATGACCCACGAAGCCTTCGAGAACGCTATTGTTGTTAACACGGCGATCGGTGGAAGCTCGAATTGTCCTATCCATTTGATAGCTATTGCGCGGCATATGGGCGTTAAGCTCGATCTAGACGATTGGGACCACATTGGCTATTCAATTCCACTTCTTGTGAACGTACAACCTGCCGGCGCGTTCCTATGCGAAGAATACCACCGAGCAGGCGGCCTCCCGGCAGTTATGGCTGAGCTTCTGGACGCGAAGAAGCTACACGCTACGGCACTAACATGTACTGGCCGTACTATCGCAGACACCGTTCAGGGAAAACACTCGTGGGATCGAGACACGATACTGTCATACGACCAACCGCTCAAGGAGAATGCGGGTTTCCTTCATCTCAAAGGTACACTCTTCGACTCAGGGATCATGAAAACGTCTGTCATCTCCGAAGAATTTCGGAAGGCCTTCTTGGAAGATCCACAGCATCCTAATATTTGGGAGTCTAAGGTCAAGGTCTTCGATGGCCCGGAAGATTATGTCGAGCATCTTGACGACGACGATACTATTCAACTGGCTCCAAACGAGAGACTGGCACTTGTGATGAGAGGCACCGGCGCGATTGGATACCCAGGCGCCCCCGAGGTCGTGAACATGCATGCTCCCGCGCGATTACTCAAGGCCGGCATCCGTGCTGTGCCATGCATTGGCGACGGTCGACAATCGGGAACCTCGGGTTCGCCTTCAATCTTGCATGCGTCGCCCGAAGCTGCTGCGGGTGGCAATCTCGCGATACTGCGCAATGGCGACACGCTACGGTTCGATCTGAATAAGCGTCGAGTTGATCTTTTGTTGTCGGACGAGGAGATCAGGGCCAGGAGGACACAGATGATGGCGGAAAAGATCGCGCAATTGACAGTCCCGAGCCAGACACCCTGGCAGGATATATTCCGCAGAGAGACGAGTCAGCTCAATGATGGGATGGTCCTCAACTGTGCAGTCAAGTACCAGAAGGTAGCGCAGCGGTGGCCTCTACCTAGACACAACCACTGAAGCAGAAGAAAATCTCCTGATTGCCATGTCACACACGTTTGAAGTGTCCCGGAAAACAATCCTGGTTTTCTCTATGTTTCCACAAAAGCATATCATTTCAATCCTCCGCTAAGCAATATGTTCTGCCCAGTCAAATAGCCTGTTTTACAGATCATTTCCACCACGTTCGCGCATTCCTGAGGCGTGCCCAATCGACCTACTGGGATATTCTTGACGTCTCCTGGCGTGCCCTCAAGCATTTTCGGGTCCGGAATCAGACCCGTGTCACCGATCATGGCCGGCGCAACGCTGTTCACTGTGATCCCAGACCGGCCCAACTTTGCGGCGAGGTTTTTCATCATCCCGTCTAAGCCGGCTTTCGAGGCAGCATAGTGACACCCATTGATGCCGCCTCCCTGGGCAGCGATGCTGGAAATGAAAACGATCCGGCCCCAATGTTGCTGCGTCATGTATGCGAGGCAGTGCTTGACCAAAAAGAAAGTCGCGCGAAGGTTGACTGTGAGAGCGCGGTCGAATTCTTCCAGGGATATGTCCTCGGCGCGAACTATGACTTTGGCATAGCCAGCGTTAGCGATGAGGACGTCGGGCCCATGGTCGTGCGTGGTCTCGATCTCTTGGAAAAGACTCGATATGCTAGAATCGGACTCGAGGTCGAGGTGATGCACGGATAGTCGACGACTGGGGTTAGAGATATCTGACGATTTGAGTTCTACAACCAAAGCTTCGATGTTGGCTTTGTTGGTCGAGTACGTGATCGCGAGGGACATGCCGGCGTCCCATAGTGTACGTGCACAGCCTGAGCCGATGCTGTGCGCAGTGGTCAGCTCTCAAATGTTGGTGCTGAATTCCAAAACTCATGCATATGCACTTCAGGGGCCATACCCGCCTGAGGCACCTGTGATCAGGGCAAGTCTTCCTTCCAGTCGATTGTCGACAGACATCATTGTGATATCAAGGTGCTTGAGGGCAGTGATGTCCAACGTCTTTTTCTGTAATGTCCAATTATCTTCGGATCGCTGAACGGCTAAGTCGAACAAACAACAAGCTTCAGAAACTCTTCAGTATAGCATTCGAAAATTCACATCGCCTAAGTCACATTCTGTGGTCACAATATGTGGTCACGACCTTGGGGTTGACTCCGAAGCCTTGTGAAAGGGCAAGCACTGCGGACCCGGGTCGGCCTTCTCACTGCATCGTCTTCGATGGTAGTTGTCACACGGATTACCTTAGTCTCTTTCGGTTTATCCAGGCTTGCGACCGATCCGAAAGGAGTGTCAAGGCTAACCACGAAGTCTCGACGGAAGAGTGAAAGTGGACCCACATGAATGAACATCCGAAGCATCGGAATCCTGCGGCCGGTAATATGATCATCCTATGCTAGGGTCTCCAAGCACTACAGTCTAGGACGGAGAGTAGCCGAGTCATTGAACAAGCAGTACCCATGCCGTGCTCTGGCTATGTGTTGGTCGGGGGGTGTCTCGACGTCTCAGACTGTGTACCAGGAAATCATATCATGGTACGGACATCTTTCCCATACGCAGCGTCTCTGCCACCTTGGGTCCACCAGAAATACCAGGGGGCGCAGAGCTCGCGGAGTTTCCATCGCAGCCAGCTAACCTTCCCAGCGCTGTGCCATCTCACCAGTGAGTCTTCTCGAGCTCGTTCCATCTCGTCCCTGCGCAGGCTTTCAAATTCCTTGAAAATTGCATCTGGAGATGCGGTCCCTCGGCGCTGGAACAGTGTAGCGATCAGAACCGCATCTTCGAGGCAGAATCCCACACTTTCACCGTTGGGGGGCATCTGCGACGCGGATTAGCACCATCCGTTGGCACATAAATAACGTTATGAGTCCGACTTACGGCGTGGACAGCGTCCCCGATTAGACAGACACGACCCTTCCACCATGCCCGCTGGGTTTTCAGCATGCGCACTGGCCAGTAGAACTGGTCGTCCCAAGAATCGATAATCTCTTTGATACAAGGCATCTTTGCGGATGCATATCTCTGGATCATGTAATCCTTGGTTTCACTGGCCTCCTTTTCGCCCATGGTCCAGCCCTCTTGTGCTTCGTCCTTCTTGCTCATTGTCACCGCGACGTAAAGATTGGTACGTTCCCTATTACAGTATGCTGTAACCAGCATGCCATTTTCGGACAGGTTGACTGCCGCATCCTTGAAATGAATCGGCGCCTTCACCTTGCTTGCTTCGAGGATGCCTCCCGCTGCAACACACCCCGTATAAACAGGCTTCGAATCGGGGTCCACATACTTCATTCGTGTCGCGGAGAAGATACCATCGGCGCCAACGAGCATGTCGGCGCGGTCTTGTCTTCCGTCGGCGAACCTGGCCGTAACTCCTCCATCCTCCTCGACTATCTCGGTAAGTTTCGCCCCGTAATAGATAGGGATTTCCTTTTTTTTCGCCCCAGCCAGGAGTGAGCTCAGCAGGTCCCATCTCGTGATACGCATCGCGCCGTAGCCGGTTTTGTCGGCCCGGTCGAAGAACACAGAGCCCAACTTCTTGCCGCTGTCCATGGAGAAGACCTCCATGGCTCTGGTCTCGGCGGCCAGGTTTTGAGCCTCTGCAAGAACTCCTAGATGGTCGAGATATCGCATCGCGGTGGGTGTCAGGTTGGTAGCACCACCAACGGTGGCGGGGACTGGGCGCAACTCATACACGGCGACCTCGATGCCAATCTGATCTAGAGCCAGAGCTGCGGCAATGCCACTGATCCCACCACCAACTATGATCGCTCGAGTCTTGGACATGATGCTTGTCAGTGTGGTAGTATCTCGTACCGCGAGCCGAATCGGATATCTTGAGTGCTGGTAAGTGCGGCGTGGTGTTGACGATTGAGGATGTCAGTCGGATTTCGTCGTCGCCGACTGCTTGCGCATTTCTGTGACGGTTGAATAGCAGGAAATCTCTATGTACCCCAGAGACGAGGGTATGGGTTTGGCTGCATGTCGTTAGGCACAAGCCTTGCCATCATCGGGAGCGGTAGCACACCGCGTTGTGGCGGTTAAGATGGAATGCAGAAGCTCCAACGTACGGAATGGTGTGGACGTATTGGAGTTTGGAACCCGATGGTCTAGACGACTCTCCGTCATCCTGTACAGCATAGCATCGGATACTTTCGGATTTTGTGGAGCACTGCTGACTCTGAGATCCCGGAATCCAGGGTTTGACCACATGCACTACTTGCCGTGCATCAAAGATTCTCATAGGAGTTAGCTGGAAAGACTGTGACATGCAGCATCCAAGATCGATTTTGGGCCTCGAGTCAGGTGCGCCAGTCATGGCGCGGGCACATGACCCTTTGACATACGAAGCTCTGACATGGCCTTGGAAAGCACGGATTCTGATACACTCGAGATTTTGACATTGAGATACCAATCTGCTTCTTCGACCTGAGATGAGAAACCTTCAGGTATCTACGCAGTCAAAGCCGCTCGCCATGACGCATCAGCCTCCCACGGCCCTGTTTGACACACCGTTCGACGACTTGCCAAACCCGAAACGAGTCTGGGCAGGAGACGCAGGAAGTCGTGAAGAGGGTCTTGGAAGATTGGCTCTCCTCACCCCGGAGGTCGTCGCTCAGGCGGCAGCTCAAGAAATCAAAAGCGGCAAAAGGATAGGTCTCGACTGGGATATGAGAATGATGGACGTGTCTAGCCGGAGCCGCCCTACGTGCCAACACCACATCCTTACTACTCTGAACGGAGCGGCCAATGATGACATGTACATCTTCAATCCTCGTGAGTTGATTTGTTGTGACTGTCCCTCCGAACTTGAGGAGGCATGTCCTTGGGAAAAGCCTTGTACCTGACCTCAGACTTTCCATCACAGAACAGAGCAGTCAGTGGGACGGTTTCAGACATTTCTCACAGCCTTTCAACGTCAACGAACCAAGCTCAGACCCTATAACTACTGCCAGCCAAGCCACCTCGGCGAGGGTGTTCTACGGCGGCACCACGCTCACCGAGATTCGGAACAGGTCCAGCGGCAGAATCGGTACTCAGCATTGGGCGCAAGAGGGCATCGCAGGTGAATTTTTCTATTTTTGGTTTGGGTGTATCTATGGTCGGCTTTGTTGCTCATCGGCGCCTAATCCTCTTTTTCGGTCATTTGGCTAAACTAACCTGCATCGACAAAAACAATAGGTCGTGGCGTGTTGATTGACTACGCATCCTGGGCGTTGTCGAACAACATATCGTTCAGCGCATTCGAGCAACACCACATCAGCCTTGAGACGATCCGCACCATCGCCACCGAGTGCGCAATCGAATTCCGCCGAGGCGATATTCTGTTCGTCCGCACAGGGCTCACAAGCGAATACGAGGGAATGTCGTTGGTGGACAAGCATGCGCTGAACGCGAGGAAGCCGCTGCACGCGGGTGTCGAGGCGACTCGCGACGTGCTGCGCTGGTTGTGGGACACGAAATTCTCTGCAGTCGCAGGCGACGGATTGAGTTGGGAGAGTTATCCGTCCAAGACTCCCGACATTTTTATGCACGAGTGGCTCCTGGCGGGCTGGGGAATGCCTATCGGTATGTACCATATTCTCTCCCATATTCTGTGTGCCCATCCTGGTTTTCGAGTTTGCTCGTGGAGCCTCTTGGTTGGTGGTAAGCGGACAATGTTGCTAACGTGGCGTGTTCGTGCAAAGGGGAGCTCTTCGATCTCGAACGTCTTTCTCGTGTGTGCAAGGAATTGAACAGGTGGACTTTCTTCGTCACCTCTATGCCTTTGAATATGGTTGGTGGTGTTTCCTCGCCACCCAATGCTATGGCGATCTTTTAAAGCGGTTGTCCCAAAATGAAATAACTCTCCAACGCATTGCAAATTCTCTCCGGGCTTCTGATGTACTCCAAGAGATGCCAAAACGGGTAGTTGACAAGCCACAGTATGAGACTCTTCCAGAACTTCACTCAATAATAGTAGTAATGATACATAAGACAAGAGCAGTTCCTCTTGCCTGGGCCAGCGACATGAAGTGACCATCTTCCGGAGTTATCGTCTCATGGACGGGTAATCGTAACAACATGAAGACTGGAGACAGTCCGGACGCAATGAGCAGCAGTTCCGAACGGCCTCTCAGGAAACTTCGCAGCAAGAGGAGGAAGATGTGCTTGCAACTCCATTCTGACACGTTTGAGGAGCTGAAGAGTTCTGAGCATTCAGAGAGGTTTATATATTCTGAGACTGTTCTGAAGTGTGTTGTACCATGGCTGGTTGAGGTGGGGTTGATTGTGCTTCTGGCGTCCCCTGAGCCAAGTGCATATTCGGCGGTTGATTGGAAGGGGCTGGCAACTGCGTCAGACTCGGGCCTGGTTGACGGCTCTGCGGATGGCTCGGTGTTTGCTCGTTTTGTGATGGACTGGGATTGTTGCGCTTCGGTTGAATCTTGCGAGCATTCAGAGCCTGAAACGCTGCTGGGGCTTCCGGATTTGGCACGAAGCCGTAGAACGGTGCAGGTTTGGTTGCCGAGGCTGGAGCAGGCGCTGCCTGCGGGATTGGAGCTGGTCCCGGTGGCTGGATGGGAGGGTGATGGCCAGGAGGTATCGCTTGCTGGTGATGAGGAGCAGCATAAGGCCATTGCTGTGGAGGGTATTGAGGTGGTTGTGGGGGGTAAAATGGATGAGGGTAGCCGTTTTCTGGCACTGGCTGCTGCATTGAAGGTGGTGGCGTGTTCCAGGTGATTGGTGTTACAGTCTTCAGCTTCTCAGTCTCGAGGTCTTTGATCTTTCGCTCTGCCTCCAGCAGCTTTAGTTTCAGTGCCTCAACCTCGGATAGAGGAGCACCTCTCGAGGTCTGTATGGGCGTTGAGGAGGTGGTCGCAACTGCGGAAGCTGCAGCAGTACTCTTGCGGGCCCGTGGTCTCTTCTTGTTGCTCCAAGTGATCTGCTCACCCGCCATGAATCCCGACATCATGCCTGGATAAGCATGTTGACGACCAGTTTCTGTTGTTACCGAGGCTGCAGGCGTATCATTTTGTCCTGAGCCATTTTGATCAGCGACTGCGGGTGCAGACTCGGTGGCTCGGTCTGCAGCCCCAGGTGTCTCGGCCGGACCATTCACGGCTTGTTCGGCAGACCCTAGAAAATCGAAAAGCGGCTGCAGGCTGCTGTCTCTGGTAGACTGTGATGCCGACTCATTGGCCGGCTGGACTGCTGGGTCCCGTACCTTCCGTGGCCGTCCACGTTTGGCCGGTTCCTTGTTCGGAGCTTCTGGCTTTTTCTTCTTTTCTCTCGGCCTGAATTTCGGGAGTTTCTCTGGATGGAAGATCTCCAACATTCTTTTCCGCTTGCTCCCATTGCGCGGAGCTGGAGCCCTTTCGTCGAAGGTAGGGTGCATAGGAATGTGCTTGTATTGCACCTCCAGGCTCATCTTTGTCAAGGAGAACTTGACAGCGACAGTGCCTTGACAATCCCATACCGGCTTCCTGACCTTGACTCCTTGCCTGATTTTGGATGCACCTTCGTTGGCAGCCCTGCCTTTGTTGAGAACAGAATCATTGCAGAAATAGGAGAACCTGCAGGCTTGATCCTCCCGACTAACCCAGTAGTTGTGGAAGCTGTAATGATAACCATCTGCTTCTTGAACAGCCTCAACAAGGCTTTTGGAAATGGCTTTTTGTGTGAGCATCTGCTCCTTGGGATCACCATTATGTTGCAACGCGTCAGCCACGCTGATAGCGGTTTTGTTGAATGCACTGTACATATAAGGGGTCCTGTCATGCACGGGTCTATTTCCCTTAGGTTCTCTGGCCGGCACCATAAAGGCAGCAGTGACAGGAAACGAGAATTCCAAAGTCATATGCTCGGCATCACCTGTTGGATTTGTCAGGTACTCGCGCAGTTGTTCTTCGAAATCATTGGTCCCCTGGCATCTGTACTGTATAGACTGCCCCAGGGGGTCCTTCGCGTGTCGACCTCGATGGCGCCTCGGTCGTCGTCCTTGCGCGGCACTTTCGCCGTCCACTGTTTCTGCTTCACCATCATTCGGCGTCTCCAATGCCGCGACATCAGGCGTCGCGTCCGATGTTTCCAATACCTCCGCCGAGCTCATTGCGCTGTCCTTTCCTCCTTCTTCGTGTAATAGGTGTTTTTTGCAAGAATGCAATAGAGTGAGGTCGACAAGATCTCCCTGCCCCTGCCAAGCATTTTTTGTTGACGCGTTCTCAATTGGCCCGTCTCCCACCGCTTCAGTAAGGTACTTTTGCGCAGCATCGAACAATCCACTGCGACAGATAAACGTATGATAGTCTCACGGCTTGCCACCTCTTGCGCGAAGACTCATTTCTCCCTACCTCCCAAGACACCCTCAGTGCAGCTGATCAGACGCTTCAGCATGGCACCCACCGCAGAAAGATATCGACCGATAGTCTGCTCAGGACCATCAGGTACGGGCAAATCCACCCTCATCAAGAGGCTATTTGAGAAGCATCCCGACCTTTTCGGCTTCAGCGTCTCCCATACAACTCGAAAGCCTCGCCCGGGCGAGCAAAATGGCGTACACTATCATTTCACCACGCCCGAAGAGTTCGAGAAAATGATCGCGGAAGACGCATTCATTGAACATGCCAAGTTTGGAGGGAACTACTACGGATCTTCAAAGAAGGCCGTTCAAGATGTTGCAGAGGGTAAAGGCAAGAGCATAGACGGGACCACTGCCGAGGGAAAGAGGATATGCATCTTAGACATCGAAATGGAGGGGGTCAAACAGCTGAAGAAGAGTGCCCTTAATCCCAGAATATGCTTCATACAACCACCCAGCGTCGAGATCCTTGAGCAAAGGTTACGAGGCCGAGGCGACACAAGCGAGGACTCCATACAGAAACGGCTGGCTCAGGCCAAGAACGAGATGGAATACTGCAGGACCGAAGGGAAGAACGATAAAGTCATTATTAACGATGATCTTGAGCGGACGTTCAAAGAGCTGGATGAATGGGTGATGCAAGGCATTCCTGCCTAGATTGGTCCCTGCGTTGCTTGATTCACCTCTTCTTATTTGATGTGATAATGGGTATTAGGCATTGAGAAGCAATGTGACCAGTTATACCCCGGTTAAAATACGAAAGACCCGCTTTCCATAGACGCTACATTTGACAAAAGCCCAAGTTGGCAACGAGGTATGACCATTATGGTGTTGACCCGTCGTAGTAGAAATTCCGCCGCTCCTAGGTCGACATGTTTTGATCTCTCAATATCCGTTCATGGTCATGCGCTGCGAGCCTCGAGACAATTCCCGATCGGCAGCAGGGCTGATGGGCCTGCTACCTGCCATACCACTTGCAGCACTGCTTTCCTTGAGTGCCAACAATTGTTTCGCTCTGAATGTTTCGTAGTGGATCTGGCTGGTGGTTTCGATCAGGTCTTGCAAGTTGGTGCGGAGAAGGAAATTGCGCAAGTAGATGAAGTCTGAATGGGTTTCGTCCTCAACGTTGATTGTTCCCCATCTGTGCTGCCGTGTCGGCACTTGCCTTCCGTTGATCACACTGGAGCGTTCGCTGCCAATTACGGCGAAAGGAGCAAGTTCCTTGATGGTAGAATTGGTGGCTCGTTCCTCATCATCCAGGTCCTCATTGTCATACGGGTACATTCGGAGGTTGTGGAACTGGAACTCCTCCCGAATTCTCTCTTTGAAAGCTCTGCGCTCCTCAGGTGTCAAAGAATCGGCTTTCGCGATAACTGGCACGACATTCACAACATCGGACAGCTTCTTCAAGACCACAATGTCGATGGGTTTGAGGCTGTGACCAGATGGCTGAATGAAGAACAGACAGCAATGAATGCGTGTGTCTTGGATGTAGCGCTCTCGTTGTGCGGTAAGTTCTTTGCGAAGGTAGGCGGAGTGTTGGTCTTTGATGTACTTGATCACAGGATCCCAGCTAGACAGTGTAAGCCATGGTGATACCACTGATTGAAAGCATTACCATACCATCGGTCATTGTTCACCAAGTCTCCATATCCTGGCGTATCGACAATGTTCAGTCGCAGTCTCACTCCGTTCTCTTCGACAACTGCGGTGATCGTTAGATGTTTCACCCTTGCTTTCCATATACAAGTAACTGACTATGAGAGACAGTCTGAATCTCCGTCGTTGAACGAATGGGCTCATCTGGACGGAATCGGCCTTTCGAGTCCATGAGGTGTGAAGCGAACAGGGTGTTGATGAGTGTGCTCTTCCCTAGTCCAGTCTGACCAACCTGTAGAAGTTCAGCATTGCGCACTCTTAGAGAGCACGAGTTGAGACTTACGCAGACTATGTTTAGCTGAAACCCTCTCTTCAACAATTTCTTCTCGATTTGCTGAGTGATAGAGTCGAAGCCGACGTGGGATTTGGGGAAGACTGCATTCTGTTGCTGCATTGTCATGGCCATGGTGATGTGCTGGACGGCGCCTGATTTGAAGGACTGCTTGCGACAAAGAAACGCGACGAAGAGGTAGTCTGATACGCAGCAACGAAAGACAGAATGCTGACTGTGTACAGGGGAATTGAAGAACAGGTAACAGCGTCGGTTCAACAGGGAGATGTTCGCAGCACCGTGGACAGAAGTAGAAGAGCGAGTGTTTGTAGTGGATGAGTTGCGACTGTGATAGCGGCTTCCCTGCGGTCTTGAGAGACACTTCTGTCCCCTTTTTATTTCTCCGCCGCCAAGTTGATTAAGGGGTCCACCTCCCGCTGAATCCGGTATAGTTCAAGGTACGATATCCCTGGAACCAACTCCATTAGGCTACTTAACGGTACTCGTAGTATCAACACCTGAACTGGGGAGCAGCGTCACGTTAGAACATATGGCAACCATTGAAATTCGCGTGATAAGAAGCTACTTCAGTCTGATCGTCCTATATCGATGGCCCATCGATATTTGGTGAATTCACCCTCGCTTTGGGACGAGGTTGACAGTCCTCTCACCTCCCACCACCCCAGGCTAAATTGTCCTCCCTCAGAAGCTATCATCCTCTCTGCATGTACCTCTCTCTCCTCCTCTTTGATTATCAGGCTTTGCTCCCTCTGCAACTCGCGTACGAAGTCGCTGTCCGCTATCATCGCAATGGTGGCCGCTGGGCTGCCGAGCTTGGCTTTGACAACATCACGAGTTCTGAATGTCAACAAAGTTATGATAGCGAAGAGACCAGATGCCGCCAGAAGGCCTTCCAGGATTCGAGTGGAAGTGGCATTCTGTCTCAGTCGATAGGTCGGGTTCATTTGCAAAGTTGCTGGGATGGTGGAATCCACTAAGGGCAAGCTCGCGTTTGCGGTTCGATAGAAGTAACTTATGTACTGCGCACCCATGACTCGGATGAGGTGCTGTAGTGTTGGGATGAGATACTGGTCCGGGGGATACTGGAAGAGCTTCTCTGCTGGTACGCCATCTTTGCCATAAATCAACGCAGTTGACACTGGGTCCATTATCGAGTACCCGTTCAGCGATGTCAAAGAAGTGTTGTAAAAAGAAGCGCCGTACTGGGTAGAAGCCAGAAATACTGGAATGTCAGTGCTATTGACCGGATTAGTTGTAGATTCGTCCACGATTGGTGGCGCGTCTGAGGAGATGCGATAAGTCGGGAAGTCAAGAAAGGTCGTTGTTGCTTGGACTTCTTCGTATGATACTTTGCACGCGAAGACCGAATAGTTGAGAAATTTCGCGTCATTGGCGTAGCTAGAGCATCGTGGAAATGAGCATGAGACTCTGGAAGTTCATATAGTTTGGACAGATGAAGCCTGTGAGCCTCGCAAGAATTGAGGAGACTTACCCAAATATTCCCAGGAGCCGGTCGCACCCCTCGTAGCTGTACAGCAGTGAAGTGGGCCGAGGTTCCACGCTGCCCTCCTCGCTCGTATTCAGTCGACTGGGTAAAGGTACGCCGTAAATAGCGAAAGGGTCGTTGCCCTGAGTCGTCACGCTGCAACCAAGGGAGAAATTGGTCTGGACATCAAGCAAGTTCCGGGTATCTTTTATAGTCGTCAGCATTGTAAACTTGGGCATGTCGAGGTTTTCGACAAGCCTGGAAATGGTTCGATGGGTTCCACGAGCGTAAAGACTTACAATTGACTCCAAAGCTGTTATCCCAAGATAAGTACTCACTTGGCGAGAACGTAATGTTGTTTTCGGCCGTTTTGAGCACCTCGCATTGCATGTTTGTGCGAAGAGCTGGAACTTGGGCCGTGATAGCTGCTGAATTCGTCGCATTAGACGTTGAGTTAGCGGAGACAGAGAGCAAAGGAAATGCAAGCTCGTCGTAAGTCCAAGCTGGGTAAGATAAGTTCAGTTCGACGACGCCATTAGCAATTAGGTTCATTTTCATTTCCCCGTTGTCTTCAGCATAGTGTAATGGCTCCGTCAAATTATAACGCCTCGTGAGATCGTGAATCGCGGAGTCATTGTTCTCGGAGGAGGGCTGGAACCACGAGAGCTGTGTCAGGTTTGAGCTTTGGGTGTAATCCCCGATAACGAAAAGTCCACTGGAGACCGTAACCAGGAAGAACGTTGTAATCGTCATGATGAGCGAGCAGAAAAGCGCAAGCTGCTTCCTTCGTGCGGAGAGCCATAGATTATGAAGGGCGAACCGGCTCAGAGGCGCATCGAGCAGACTGATTTGAGCAGCGGAAGGACTGGTTCGCAATGTCGAAAAGGGGTGAAGAAGGCTGACGTTGAAAGCCATCGAGGACAGAAGAATGTGCGTCGCAGCGAAGACGACCGCGGGCACCAGACGAGATGCATAGATTCGACTGCGTAGACCGTCGATAGAGGCAATACCATTGTGTTCTTGACTGTAGTGCAGGCTGATTTCCAGGGCCACAATGAGGAGAAGGGGGATCAGGGGGATCATTTCCCGAAGGAACGGCAGGAATACCCAAGGCCGCCACCCCGTGGTATCACTGTGCTCTGTACCTCTGGCCCTCGTATACTTTGCTTCCGCATTCATGCCAAGAGCCTGCCCATAGGGAGTATCAATGTTGTTGTTCGTAGAGGCAAGACCTTGGATGTGGGTTTTCAGTCTGTCAAAATCGAACGTGCCAGTACCATGGAAGTGATCAATCAAGCCAACATCTGAAGAGACTATCGCAGTTGTTCCACCGATGGAGGCAGGGTCAACCGTAGTGGTGGCTTTTGTCGCCGGCCCCGCGAGGAGGAGGGTGGCAAGGAAGAGAAACCCAAGCAACGCTTCCATGGCATAGAAGACTGACGAAAACACTAATCGAGGTTGAACCATCGCAGCGCTTCCTTGAACGGTGCCGGTAGCATCTCTTCTCAAGTATGACGAGGCAAATTGCGCTGCAACGGAGCCAAAGAACTGGCTAGATGCAGTTTGCAGGCTCTCAGAATCGAACCAACTTGACGTGCTAGAACCGTTGGTAAGTGGGTATTGCTGAGTCATTATCCTGAAGAATGCGTCCTGGAAGATCGTCAACCCAGGTCTTTGGAAAACTGGCTTAGGCAGCTTTGCCTGCCGAGCCGCCTCGATAAAGGTGCCACAAGGACAAAGTGACTTACGGGATTTGTCGGAAAATAGCCATCCGAGCCTTCGCTTGGGTCATTGACAGTGATGACCTATAAATTATCAGCATATGATTCGATATTGGGTCTGAAAAGACGATATGCCTGGGCCTATGGCTCGTTTATTAGACGTAATCTGACTCACCGCAGCATTGGGGTTGGGAAAGAGAACATCCATGGCTAACCAACTTGCCGAAATCGATTCCATGATGGCAGTGGAGATGGCTTGCGGTGTCACACCTTCCAAGGGTTGCAAGGACGTTGAGTTTGGCTCCTGTATCTGAGCTTGGCGACTCCCGGTTGTCTGGTTCGTTGTATACGTGACTTGAGCTGCTTGCAAGCCGTAGTGCGGTATACATAGCAAGTTCGTGGAGGCAGAGAGCTGAAATAATTCACTCGGTGTCTTTTCGATAAGAACGACAGTCTCATTGGCCGACTCTTTCAAGGTGCCATTCCAAGTGACTGTGAAATTGTCAGAGCCAGCGTGAGGATGACGGATGGCTTTTCGAGAAACACCCCTTGCAAAGTAACTTACTATTATAGTGAATCAATCCTACGGAAATTCGGATGCGAACGTCGGTATCATTGTTCGAGCAAGCCACGGCAGCAGTATTCCCGTAAGTGTCATAGAATATGACTAACACAGGTCAGCATCAAGACAGCTGGAAGATGGAGTTTTGTGGCCGAACTGGCACAGCTGTGCGAGAGTACTACACAACTTACAATTGTCGCCCTCGTAATTGTAATCGAGATATGGGCCACCCTCAACGGTCAGATTTGCAAGCAAGCAGTCGCTCGTATTCAAAGAATAAGTGAACAAGGGCGCATTATGTAGCCCACCCGATTGACTTGTTATCGAGGTATTGTCCAAGTGGAGTGATGCTTCTTGACACTCCAAATAAGACGTCAATATGCTGACGGGAGCAGTCAAAGTCGCATTGGATACTCCTGGGTAAGAGAGCTTAGGAACAGCATGAACCGATGTTGTGCCTTCCGGATAGCTGAGATTGGTGTTCTGAACACTGTAAATCGTCAAAGCTGGCTCCGCACCAATGTTGGAAAAGTCGTGCGAAGCTCCAGTGATAGTGTCAACGAGAGGGATGGGACCATTCTTCTGAACTGAAAGATACTCGACATCGAACAGACCAGTGGACAAGATAGTCACGAGTTGCAATGCCATAGATGCTAGGAGAATCAAAGCGGCCAGGAAATGTCGTGCTCGCACTGCTCTAAAGAGCGACTTCAGAGTTATTGGTGTGACATAGTCAACGAGGAGAGCTTCCGATGCCGACGTCGGGTCTTGCGCGAGCATCCTCCATGGCTGCATCTGGAGTGCGCGGTATGCAACCCTAGCCCAACATGCGCCGACTAGATAGGCAGAAAAGTCAGTAACATGTCAATGGGGATATCTGAGAGGTTCGAACAGCGGCTGCTGCACTTGTAGATTGCGGACTTACCAATAGTGAAGAATAGAGTGGGAGCATATGTCCAGAGATAGTGTAGACGTGTATCGACCGTAAGGAGGCCCTGATGAGAGCGCGAGTAGGAAAATAACACTGCGAAGGTGACGAGACAAGCGAGGAAGACGAATGCACAAGCAAAGAACGTTCTCTTTCGCAGACTCTTTGGTCGCCATCCTGGAGGTGCACCGATATTCCTCAAGAAGACTTTGGGCGCATGCTCGGGTTCGGCTGGAGGAACCGGATCCATTGCTCGTCGCAAAGAGGAAGACTCGAAAAGTTCGTGGGTGTCTCTGACTGTTCCGCGACGGGATCCCATCATGATCCCAGGGATCGCTGTCGAAGGAGACTCGACAACATTCACAGCTACTGTAGAAATCCAAGAGTCATTGCGACTTCACCCTCCCCAAATGAAGTTGTCTGTGATGTTGGACAAGATCAGCCTTCCGGCAGGCGGAGCCTTTATCTGTGTGGTTGCGACAGGCTTGTGGCATTTCAGCCGAGAAGGCGCAGTAGCGATGCCTGAGACAAAAAACGAGCCATTACACACCAGATCCATGTCGATGGCCGAATCGAAACCTTTAGTGCGGCATGCTCGCTGCATGACTTCGTGTTGGCAAGCTCGCTAAACCCCAGTAGTCTGGTGGCTGGGTGGCCTGACGATTTCATGCTTTGCATGCAGTTTCTTCGGTCCGTAACACTTTGACACCCAAAGTCTGCCACGGCGAGTAGCTACAACATGCGATACCTTGTGCATGTCGACCGCCTTGTAGCAAGTGTGCATAACAAATGGGGAAGGCTTGAGGATTTCTTTTGAAGAGAATTGACCACCGTGTGCTAGTGAGGCTGTCTCTTAACCCCAGGTTTCGTAGGCTAAGGCTGAAAGGACTGGCCGGCCCGTGGAGCGGCAAGAGGAGCCCCCAATCCTTCCCGCCAAAACAAGAGATTATGGTGCTTAATGTTACTCCTTGGGCTTGGCAGAGAGTCAATATCCGACCTAAATTCGGCCCCCAAGGTCGTGCAACTGATACAGATCGAGGGGTGTCCTAATCGGCAAATCGCATTTTCGAATGACCATTACACACTTTATGCTTGGAGAAGGACGAGAGGTATTTTGTTCTGTACTCATCTGACATCTGTCTTCATGTCTCGTCTTGGTCATTATCCATTCACATCATCATAGGTCTATTCCATCTATTAGAACGCCTCTTTTCCCGGGAAACAAAGCTCAACTTTTGGGTTTCTGAGGGCATCTGCCTCATCGCCTCGCTGATCAGCCTCTGGATCTGAAGTAGTCGTAACTGGAATTCAACTCTTCGTTTGGTGTGTGAGAAGCAGTGCCAGTTCTGCTCTCACCAGGTGTCCGCCATCGGTCCAACGACATGAACTCGCCTGTCGGCGTCCGGACATCTCCAACTCCATTCAGCAAATTAGTCCGGTCGTCGTAGGGGTCTGTGTAAGGTCCATGAGGACGTAGCCCCAGATCGCCACCCTCGGTCGAACTGCGACCACCAGATCTGAACTGACTGGGTACATGAGATTGGTCGAACTGCTTGCGATGAGGTACGCCGCGGTACTCTTGGAGTGGCGCTGGGCTTGCTCCTCTAGTACTTGGCCGCGAGCTGTACTCTGGCTTTCCAAGCGAGGACATTGGCGTGTGGCTTCGCTCCGAAAAGAGGTCGTCTGCTTCATCGCGGAAATCCGAGCGATTCTTGTAGAACTGGAAATCTTGTTGAGCTTCAGGAACAATCTCGAGCGGCATTTCCTGGTTCGGCATGGTCGTTTGAGAAATGGGCTGCATGGCAATATCCGAGAATACGACAGATTGCCCTCCATCTGAGTTAAGCCTGCCTCGGTAGACTTCTCCGAGTAGATGCTGGGCTTTTGCGTGAACCATCGGCGTCACTAGTGGCTTGTACAAAGCCGGATGTCCAAATTTGGACGAGATCTTTTCCATCTTATGAGGCTGGCTGTCGGCGCCCAGGTGTTCCTGGTCTTGCCCCTTACCTCGCGCGTAGTATTTGAGGTTCAGATCGTATGTCCTCATGCAATACCACTTGAAAATGAGCATGATGACCAACAAAGGCGCAATGCATGCGACCAGTGTCCATGTCCCACGCGCCTTCACCACCACACCAATCACCACATTTGAAAGCATGACCGCGAACACCACTCTGTTAAAGATGGTGGTCCAGAATTGACCTCCAGACTCCGTTTTCGTGACAAAAACGTACATTAGAAGATACTTCTTGAGGAAACAATCAATAGAGAAATAAAGTGCCGTCACAACCAGCACGATCGGCTGAAGGGTAGAATAGCAGAGCGCTACCGTGGTGTAGAAGAGAAAGTAGTTGTAGTAGCTGGCATAGTCGAATGCTGGAGGTGCTGTCCACTCAATTTTCTGTCGAGGTGTCGGTGCCATGAAGGTTTTCATGAACCACACGTAAGTCAAGTGCCACAATTGAGCCAAATCAGCTGCTGCCCCGAGATTGCGCTGCAGTAGCCAAGTGATCCAAAATGGCGAAATCTGACAAAGAGCGCTCATGATAACTAGGAAGAATTGCCCTTTCCTTAGAGAAGTCCATGTATCGTTTCCTTCTCGATCGTATTCGATAACAAGCGTCACATATTGCCAGACAGCTGAGAATATGGAGAAAATGAGTAAATTGTTGAAGGTAAAGAAAGCGTACAGGTTCCGAAGTACGTGCCGTTCCCGGTCAGTCTTCGTGACGTCTCCTGCTCGAATCTGAAGCCGCCTGAAGATGATGGGGAGGATGAGGTATACGATCGATGTGATGGCCGGAGCAGCAATACCCTGCACAATCGCCCAGCCTGTGCGATGGGCGTCAAGCTGAGTTTTGAACGCTTTCCAGACAAGGCCGAGATTAGAAAGGTTGGATAAGAAAATGGCAATTCCGGCGTTGATGGGCATCCACAAAACAGTCAAAACGGCAATCCAAATGCCGTTCATGAAGCGTTTTCTGCGTCGTGCTCCTCGAGAGAGCTTCAAATTATCCCAGATGAGATCATTCGGCCTGGGAGCTAGGCGGATTTTGGTGCCGTGAGGTCGCTTACTTCGGGCTGCGTATGCCACTGCGTGAGCTTGGGAGATCGAATCCCAGCTGGCAAAACCATAAGGCATGGCATCTCGGCTATCGACACGTTCCCGCACATCATTGATCTCCATCTCTAGAGCTCGAATCCGATCTGTCAAATACTCAATGGCATCGACTTTACCATTCGCTGTTTGTCCTTTGTACTTGCGAGGCGCTTTCATAGTAGGCCTATGTGCAGGCAGTCTGTCAGGGTTCTTCATATATGTCGCAAGGACGGATTCCAGCTCCTTGACATTTTCCTCGTACTCTTCGATAAGTTCTGGGAGGACCTTAACATTTCGTCCGACACTGGTTCTCGGCGTGACACCCGTCGGATTGACTTCATCCATTATTTGAGCAATACCTTCGTTGCTCCTCGATTTTGAGGGAATGTCTCGGATCAGCAACGTCCGCGAATGAAGACTTCTTTGATACTCGGAACTTTCGAGATAGGTCCGTCGTAATCTGTGAATGCGGCGGTAATTGTGCCAGAGAAAATAGATCACGATCAGGTCCATGAACCAGGCCAGTACAACTTGAGCCCAGAGGCCACGGCCCCATATGTACAGGGGCGTCATGACTGTGAATGCAGAAGATCCATTTGAGACCGTCTTGTTGCCCATTGTGACGTTCACCGGTATCATAATTGCAATTCCAACCAGTCCAAGGACTAAAAATATGTTTCGAAGCATACGGGCCGTTCTGAGAAAGACCACGGCATCCATACCGATCCTCTGCACCAAAAATGGCTCATTCGCCTTCTGAACAGGTTTGATCCAACTGAAGAGACCCTTGCCCAATGGGGGCGGTGCGTGATCCTTGTCTGCATTTTTCAGTCTCGGAGCATAGACGAGGGTATTGCGCGGGCGAATGAAGCAGAATAGAAGGGCGAGGGCGGCGCTGATACCCAAGGAGGTGGCTAGGGAGGCCCAGAAGGCATTGACTTGTATCTGCACATGTTAGCAGGAGATAGGTTGACACGTAGACCCGAATCCTTACCGAAGCCTGGAATGGGTTCGCAACCAATTGTAGGACTTGTTCTCCTGGAGATAGATTTGGATCCGAAGTAGAAGTCGTCTGTCGACGGTAGATGTCTTGGGTAGCCGACATTGTGCGCACGAGGTTTGTAGTCACCACTCCAAAGATCTTCACCAACACTTTTGCATGCTGCAGTATGTCCAGACCGACAGAAGCCTCCTCACTTGGTTGCAGCACCTTGTACTGACTGCTATTCGTGACAAAACGCGTCCGGCAGTCGAACAAAGAGTGGGGATGAAAGGGCAAGTTGAGGCCGATATCTAGCGAACGACAAAGGGAACCTGAATGAGAGAGAGCCTTAAGAATATAGAAGTGTTGCTGAAAATCTGAAAAAGTAATGTACAACCGAAGAATTAGGCGATAAGAATGATGGTGTTTGAGAATGCATTGAGGCTTTTGCTACAGTAAACTACAACATACCTAGAAATTTCGGCGAGAGTCGCGTCATGCAGGGACCAACAAGTGGACTTCAGCCAAGCGAGAAACAATGTCGCCGACCGAAAGGACCGCAGTTTCAGGTACGTTAAACTTAACCGTGTCCAATCCCCAAGCGCTGGATTCGCTTCTTTTCCCTTTAAAACTTCTCGTTGGGCCCTGGACGGCCGGCTGCGAGCTTAACTCTCACCCAAGTGGACGTTATTTCTGCGATCCATCAAGCGGTCGACATGCTCTCCATTCGTTAGGTGTCAAATCTAATCCCCATCGTTCCCCATCTTTCTCAAACTGACATTGCAACCACCGTCACCAAGAACGCTCATCGTTGGCTGTGTTGTTCCCGCTTACTTCACATGTCTCGCACACAGGTCTATGGTTCGATCAGCAAGCAGATGCTTGCTAAATCGATGCGGCCACAGCCCGATTGAGTAGTAGTAAATCGAGGATCCAACAAAGGCAGACCACATGCTACTCGTACAGACGATAACGGAATTTCCAACTCGACTGCCTGGGCGATGATGTGTGGTCAGGATCTGCGTCATCTTGCGTCCCCAAAAGGGCTCGTTCTCACACGACACAAGTTCCAACCTATTCCTCCACACCACACTTCTCACCCCATCAAGGAAGAGCACCTCGCATGTCCACGCTTCAGGGGCGGACTTTGGGAGCATCAATCAAGACCCGAAATGAGACCGCGCGGGGGCTGATAGTCCATGAAGAGCGAACCACCTTTCGCTTCACCTTCCCTGGAAGGAATTGCTGACAAGGTCGTCGACATTGTTCTGAAATGTGCTCTAGGACGCTTACGATATACACCTTTCTAGTGCTCGCATCTTAGACTAGACGGATGGTGGCCAAGCTAGTATCTATCTTCCGGACACGAAATTCGCTTTCGCACTTCGGTGATGCACACAAGCGGCGGAACGGACCTTCTGGGTTCTCCAGCGAGACGACGCGCAACACACAAGAAATCACGCCTAGGCTGCTTCGCATGTAAAGCACGAAGGACGAAATGCGATGAAATCCGACCAGTATGCAAGAGATGTGCTTGTCAGGGCACAGGCTGTCGCTACCCGAGGACCTCAAAATTAGCTCGTGGCACGATATTCCGATTAATGCCGGGCAAAGGTCTGTCAATATCACCAAGCATGATCAAGTCAGAACATTGCCGGTTCTTCCACCACTTTTTAACTATAGCTTCTCCTCACCTGCCCGCCGGCAACGACGAGATCTGGGCCGGTACTATCCCTCAACTCGCAAGGCACAATAAGCATTTAATGCACGCTATACTTGCACTTGGAGCTTCGCATCTTCACTGGCAGCGGCCTGAAGCCCAAACTCAAGTGGCCGCCGTCGAGTTTCGAGGACAAGCCCTGGCAGGCTTGCGGACCGCTCTCACTAAGACGGCCTGGACTCGCGCGGAAGTCGATGCTGTCATCGCCATGGTATACACTCTTGCGTTTCAAGCGCAGTACGTGAAGGATGGCCTCAGCGACTTTGTTGTTCTGGTTCGAGGTTGCGCGCTCGTGGTTCGAAACTTCACAGAGCTTGGGGCGCCGACTTCCTTTGACCTACGACAGCTCCAAACTGGCACGTACCTCTGCAAACTGATCCCTGACAAGGAAGGGTTTGCCCTTATCGACAAAAACATCGTGCAAAAGGGTCTCGAAGCCCTAAATCGTGTTTGGTCAATCATTGAGACGGAGGCAAATCGCCAATTCTTCCACACGATCAAGAATTCACTTCTTGCATGCCTACAATCGACATCGGTCGGCTTTATGGAATGCCACAAACTTTACACCGAGCTTTTCCCCACTGACTCAACAAACTTCGCTCAGACGTTCAATCCATCCAATGCTGTGACCTACGTGCTTCAAGCCTTTTCCACGGTAGCACAACTACTGATGGTTCCGGTAACACACTCTCTGTTCGTTCCGTCTTCGAAAGCACCAGTTCCCAGTCACGAGGTTCAACTGGTACTTATATCATGGGCCCTCCACGCTTGTGACGTGGTGCCGGGAAACTATCAAATGTTCACTGAATGGCCGAGAGCAGTAATTGACAAGTTCTCCTAAGACGTCGCCACCATTGGCTCTCAACGATCTGCCTTGCTCGCGGCCTTCCCAGCCTCATGGATGACCGCCAGCTCAATCTCGAAGATGTTCCACCACGCACTAACCCAAGCCTCGGGAGACTTAGACAAGCTTACTTACGGTACCACATCCGCACGGTTCTTGTCCTTTGGATCTTCTTTTGGAGCTGAAATATTCCGAACAAGAGGGCCTCGGCCGTTGGGGGACATCCCGGAACATATATATCGACCGGTATAATGCGATCGACGCCCCTCAGTACACTGTAACTGTAGTGGTAATACCCACCACCGTTCGCGCAGCTTCCCATGCTGATTACCCATTTGGGGTCGGGCATCTGGTCATAGACCAATCGCACCGCAGGCGCCATCTTGTTGGTAACGGTGCCAGCCACGATCATGAGGTCGGCTTGCCGTGGGCTTGCGCGGAAAATGATGCCGAAGCGGTCTAGGTCGTAGCGCGGCATGGCTATGTGCATCATTTCTATTCCGCAACAAGCCAATGCGAATGTGACGGGCCAAAGTGAACCGACTCGAGCCCAGTTGACCAGCTTGTCGAGAGTTGTCCTAAAAAAGCATTTTGTGAGTAAATGTTGCATGGATCATCGACGTGGTGCAATCAGCTCTGTTGCTTTTCCGGTGCTCTTTTCACAGACCGTCCCTGTGGCGAGTGAAGAAGGAAGTGTAAGACTGACACTACATGCTCTATTGCATTGGAAGGGGCAGCACCACTAGGCAGTGCTACTTCCTGACGCCTCTTCTTCTCTTGCGTTATACCATGTGTTTTCGTTCCTCTTGTCCAGTAAGGCGCCACCATGATTCCCGGCAAGCGACTTGAGAGGTGCTGTGGTCCCGAGCTCAGGATGTTTCGCCTCGAATCATGGAGAAGTGATGATAAAGGTTTGAGTTTCGCCCTAGGTATCCGGTTCGCGAGGGACATTTTCACCCGCTGAAGGTAGAGAAATGGGCCGAATGAGGAATATGCCGTTTCAATCTGTCCGCTGGAAAGCTGGGAGAAGTAACAGTACGACTTGCAATGTATGGTCAACTCCTTGGTAGAAGCAAGACGGAAAGACTGCGGTCTAAGATGCGGCTATCGGAGGACTTTATGGACGCATGAGCAGCGCAGACTTGATGGAAAATGGACGATAGCTGCCAAAGTCTCATCTGTTGCGCGCATTGAGGCTCTATGAGGACCCAATAAATAATCCACTGTTCGCTTGTCACTCAAACCCATCATGGTCGACAACCACTCGAAAGGTGTCCTCCCTCAACTCAATTCGAGCAAATCGGCGCTTCCGTACATCGTCTGGCCAATGATGCGTGTCTCATCTCATCTTCTCCATCTAAACTACAGAGATTCTCACCTCATTGTAAGGGAGTGATGCTCACTAATAGAGGTGCCGCCCGAGATGTCTTCGTGTGTGGGGACATACCGTATAGCGGGCCAATCAACAGCGGCTTCTGCAGATCACTTCTACTTAAGGCAACATAACCTTTCGTTGTCGACTCTTCCACAGACGGAATGAATAGAGGTATACGTGTAAGCCCGGGCAATATTCTCCTGACACGCGGAGAGATGACTGCACCGACAGATTTCACTTAGTGCTATCTGCTACTAGCCGTTGAACAGCATACATAAGGTCTTCAACAGGAGACCAAGATTCCACCTGGGGTATGGCTTCAGACGAAGGGTATGGAGAGAGACGAAAGAGAGGACTGGGAATCGTGACTATCGCAATATGTCCATTTCACAGCGTGCTGCGTCTTAAATCTACCTTGACATCCCTTAACTAAATATATGTTTAGACTTAACAAGTGCAGCTGTGATGGACAGAGGATATAGATGTCCACATGTCCATCAGAATACTGCGTGCTCTACTTTCATGTCCAGTTCGGTGGACATTGAGATGTTGACGCGAGGTGTTAGTGTAAATTTCGCTCGAAACGGGTGACTACAAGGCTGGAAGATCAGGGGCGCGGTGCTTACTGCACGCGATGAGCAACCGACCGGAACCTATCTCTGCACGATGGCCACTGCGAGCACCCGCTGAATGTCTGCGCGGATGGTAGCACCATTGCTTCCAAGTGAATGTACCTCTTCGAGCATGCTTAGCATCATGATAGTTCACGTCAAACGCTTCCAACATCTCAGGAAACATGTGGACTGAAAAGACCCTCGCTTCTCCAGATTATTCAGGTGTCGGCGATGGTTCGCCTGAGAAATCCGGCAATTTGGGCATCACGTCACCCACTGGTGGGGCTGAAAGGACTCGCATTTTGCCGCGGTCGGCGAGCTAACTTTCAGTACGGTGGTATCCGAATCTGACTTCTCGAGATACCCCATGTTTACTGCAAGGTTTCTTGAATACTAGTACCAGGCACCCATCTTTCCTCAACCGGCATTGTCCTGCAATCTGTGCCCGACAATCTTTCGGCGGCTTCACCGTGCCTTCCACCCTCCAGAAAGTCTCCCAGAAATGTTCTGAGAACGCAGCCGGCCGAGCACCATGGCTTTGACGTTGCTACCGAACCACCCTCTACATGCCTGACAAGCCCACCACTGTTGTCGCCTATGCGGCCGGCGCATCTCTTGCTGCTATCGCTGCCTTCTACGTCTTCGGACCGACCTTCTTCCTTGACGGCGAGAATTCCAGCAGCACGAACGATGGACGGAAGCGAACCATCATCGGCCTGGCAAACCCTGCCAATGATTGTTTTATAAATTCAGTCCTACAAGCTTTGGCTGGCCTGGGCGATTTGAGGTTATATCTTATAAAAGAGTTACATCGAAGACAGCTCGACGATGCAGAGACATACAATTCGGCACCTCCGGTTCTGCGGAAGGGTGAAAAGGCGGATAAATTGGTCAATCTTCAAAAGGGCCCAATAACAAAGGCCTTGAAAGATATGATTGATGCCTTGAACGAGCGTCCGATATATAGAAAGACAATTACTGCGCGCCCACTGATAGAAGCGCTGGAAAGGGCGTTTCAAACTCGAATCAGTCGTAACCAACAGGATGCCCAGGAATTTCTACAAATTGTCCTCGAGCGACTTTGCGACGAATATCATGCCGCGGAAAGAGCGCGCAATAGATTTCTGAACTCGCCACAAACTCAGAATGGCGAACTGGTGGAGGTACGATCCTCCGCCACATCGACCGAGGTGTCCGTTGGGACGAACGAAGGCTTCCCCTTTGAAGGACGCATGGAATCTCAGATCCGGTGTCTACGATGCCAATTCAAGACGAAACCAAGCGTAAGCACATTTGTGTCCTTGACCCTCAACGTACCACAGAAAAGTTCTACGACACTAGACAGCTGCTTCGACATCCTTTTAAAGAGCGAAGAGATTGATGACTTCAGATGTGATAAATGTCGGCTCCAGCATGCGTTAGAATGGAAGAACAATAAGCTGAAGGCGGCAAAGACAGAAGATGATCGATTGGGATTCGAGAGCGACATCGAACAGATCGAGCATGCTCTGCGGGAAGACCCTGAGAAGCCCCCTGAGGGCATTGATCTACCTGATCCGAACCAGGCTCCTAAAAGCAAAATCCGTAAATCGACTCGCATCACGGTCTTTCCGAAACTTATTGCCATCCATTTGTCGAGGTCGCTGTTTGACCCTTCGAGCTATTCGACCAAGAATATGGCCAAGGTCTCTTACTCGGAACGTCTGCGTCTGGGAGGACTTTTGGAAGAAAAGTGGTATAAACTTTTGGGTGTTGTCTGCCACAAAGGAAGCCATCACAGTGGACACTACGAGTCGTTTCGGCGATTCCATCTGTATCCCCCCTTTGCCACTCCCGACCCCTTCAGTGCCTATGCCATGGCCAGTCGGACTGCAAGCATGAGACCATCAGCAACCGCCAGTCCCGATGTCGAGGCCGTCGGATCTAACAATTCCGTTCGACCGGTTAATTCTGATGAGCAGTCCAGCAGTACACTGTCGACGGCTTCATTGTCCCTGTCAAATAGCAGACCTAATTCAAATGGAGTGGACAACAAAGATATACCTATCTCATCATCACCATCGACTAACGAGGCGACTGCAACACCAATGTCCTCAATTGGAAGGACGGAGACCCAGGCATCGAAGCCTCAAATTAGTACGCAGGAGACAGGCCCTGCAAAATTCCGTCGACGCAAGAAATCCCAGGACCGATGGTGGCGCATTTCCGATGACAAGATCAAAGAAGCACGTACGTCGGATGTCCTTTCTATGCAACGTGAGGTTTACTTGCTGTTTTATGAGCTTGAGCGGCCAGGAGACGATGCGTTGGGTTGATGCGTTGGGCTTCTTGGGATTATTTACAATACCTACCTGTAGATACCTGGATGAATACAAATGGGTCAAACATAAACGGCCCCTTCACGCGCTATGAGAGTTGGCTAGATCAAGCTGAAACACCTGTACATACAACAACATGATCTTAGGTCCCCGACCTTTCCGAATTACTCTTTGCTGCCGCTTGGTTCGGACTAATGCTACCGAGGCTTCACTGATGCGGGGGACAAACTGCGCGGTGAGCGTGGGGATGTTGAAGTCTTGAAGGGGACGATTCCGTGAAATTCCGCAGGGTATATGAGTTGAGTCGAGTAGCATCGAAGGAAGAAATCGGAGGACATGGTTGACTTCATATTAGCACATCGGAAGCCGCACTCGTTATCCACACTGAAAAAAGCCAACCAAGCCGAGCCTTGAGCTTCCCGCATTCAGTCATAAGTTTGGACTCCTGCCCCTCCTCCAATTCAACACGGAGAACCCATTTGTTTTTACGAAGCAACCCGGCAATCCATCTTCTCATTTATACTTCAATTGAATCAAACTCCTTTTCATTGCTTTGTGTTGCCGTTAGTGTCCACATTGTACTCCTTGCACAAGTCGAGTCCTACGCACCTACAGCTGTAAATCTCTTCAACTCATTCACTTCCGAAGCCCCACCAAGAAATCGTCAACATGGGTGTCAAGGACGTTCTTTCTCGAAAGGAGGGTGTCATCGTTGGTGACGATGTCCTGGCTATGTTCAAATACGCCCAGGAACACCAGTTCGCTATTCCGGCCATCGTGGGAACTTCCGCAGCAAGCAAAGTCGGCCAATGGCTAACCGCGATTCTTAGAACGTAACCTCCTCTTCGACCGTCGTCGCTGCTTTGGAGGCTGCACGAGACGCCAAAGCTCCCATCATCCTCCAGACCTCGCAAGGAGGAGCTGCATACTTCGCCGGCAAGGTTCGTCAACAGGATTTGCATGTGAAAAAGACCTGGAAGCTAAAAATTCTTATAACAGGGTGTCAAAAATGACAAGCAGCAAGCCTCGATTGCAGGTGCTGTTGCGGCGGCCCACTACATCCGAGCCGTCGCTCCTGCATACGGTATTCCTGTCATCCTCCACACCGACCACTGCGCGAAGAAGCTCTTGCCTTGGCTCGATGGTATGCTCGACGCGGATGAAGACTACTTCAAGCAACACGGCGAGCCTTTGTTCTCTTCTCACATGATCGATTTGTCTGAGGAGGCCGTGGACTGGAACCTTGAGACAACTGCCAAGTACTTGAAGCGGGCAGCTCCCATGAAGCAGTGGCTCGAGATGGTAAGATACGGAAAGCTGAGATCGAGAAGACATACTTACACGAAGCCAGGAAATCGGAATCACTGGTGGTGAGGAGGATGGTGTCAACAACGAGGATGTTGACAACAATTCCCTCTACACTCAACCTGAGGATATTCACCAAATCTACACCACTTTGAAGAAGATCTCGCCTTACTTCTCGATTGCCGCAGGGTTTGGTAACGTCCATGGTGTCTACAAGCCCGGCAACGTCCGCCTTCATCCGGAGCTGCTCGAGAAGCACCAGCAGTATGTCAAGGAGAAGGAGAACACCTCTACAGACAAGCCTGTGTTCCTCGTCTTCCACGGTGGTTCCGGATCAAGCAAGAAGGAATACTCCGACGCCATCAGCTATGGTATCGTCAAGGTCAACCTCGACACCGATTTGCAATGGGCCTACCTCCTTGGTATCCGTGACTACGTCATCAACAAGCACGACTACATCAAGACCCAAGTGGGCAACCCAGAGGGTGAGGACAAGCCGAACAAGAAGTACTACGACCCGCGTGTGTGGGTTCGTGAGGGTGAGAAGACAATGAGTGCACGTATTTCCGAGGCATTGAAGGACTTCAACACTGCCAACCAGCTATAAAGGAATGGCAGGTGTAACAATGCGAGAAAAGTCTGACTGAAAAAGTGGACGTTTGACAGGGTGGATTTTGGAGAGACATGTCTTTCCCTCCATCGATAACAAGAGACAAATTTGGCTATACATAAGTAACGTGAACAGGAAGTAGCTACTTGACCTAGATATCAATATCAAGTCCTAGTCACCCAAGGTGTGTGGCGTGTGCGTACAGTATGTGTAGTTTGTGTGGAGGTGGAGGCGAGAAACCAGAGAGGGGTGATGATCATCAATGATGGCGGTGCAATGGGTGGCTCGATCCGGCAATACGTCACCCATCGTGCAATGGAATTTCGAGGGCACCTTCCACCAACCAAATCAGGATCGCAGGCAATAATGATGGAAACACGTTTGGTATAAGTTGAACGTTACACGCCTCCTGCCAACCTCTTCGCTCGCGAAAGACCCTACAGATCGTCGTTCTACTTGCAAGATTATCCTTCCTCTATCGACTTCCGCACGTTGTGTAGAACCAAGTCTTTCCTCTCCACAGGCTGCGCACACGAGCAGTTTCCACCCCTCGTCATAACCACTTAGTAGACAAGATGCCCGAAGTTGAAGGTGGCGCTGTGCCAAACCAGAGCAAAGGGTCATGGTCTTCTTTCCTGAAGGCAAGTCTGTCTGTGGCATGCCTGCAATGCACTTACTGACAAGTGCAGTCTATCGCCTCTTTCAATGGTGATCTTTCCTCCCTCACAGCCCCTGCATTCATTCTGTCGACTCAGTCACTGGTCGAATTCTCCGCATATTGGGCCGAAAATACGTCGTTGTTCATCGCACCAACACAAGAGAGAGACCCTGCGAAACGCGCACTACTCGTGCTGAAGTGGCTGCTCAATACACTCAAACAACAATACTCGTCTCGATCCGAGAAACTGGGCTCTGAAAAGAAGCCACTCAATCCATTCTTGGGAGAACTTTTCCTGGGTTCATGGGACGATGAGTTCGGTCAGACACGACTTGTCTCTGAGCAGGTCAGCCATCACCCTCCAGTGACAGCCTACTGCATCACCAACGACAAGTACCGCATCCGACTCCAAGGCTACAACGGACAGAAAGCTAGTTTCAGCAGAACTATTCATGTCAAACAAATTGGTCACGCGCTCCTGACTTTGTATCCTCCTGGAAGCGACAAGCCCGAGACCTACCTCATCACCCTACCAGCCCTGCACATCGAAAATCTCATCTACGGCGCACCGTTTGTTGAACTGGGCAAGTTCATACATATTGTTTCGAGCAGCGGCTATATCTCCAAGGTCGATTTCTCCGGCAGAGGATGGTTGTCAGGAAAGAAGAACACATTTACAGCAACCTTATGGAAGGTGGGAGGCTCCGAAAAGGATGCGATATACAGTGTAGACGGACAGTGGTCGGATGGTTTCACAATCAAAGACGGTGAAGGGAAGAGGGCTAAGGAGATTGCAACTTTCAGACCAAGCGACATCAAATTGGCGAAGCTAAATGTCGCGCCACTCGGAGAGCAGGACGTCATTGAAAGCAGGAAAGCTTGGGCTCACGTGGCTCAGAGTATCGAGAAAGGCGATATGGATGCGGTATCGCATTTCAAGTCCAGGATAGAGAACGCTCAACGCGCACTGCGCAAGAAGGAGCAAGATGAGAAGCGAGAGTGGGAAAGGGTTTTCTTCTCGCAAGCCAACCCCAAGGACGAACTGGAGATCACCTTCCAAAACCTGGTCAAGGTAATAACCAGTATGGGTGCCAACAGCTGGGAAGGAGTTGCGCCTGACAAGACTGCCGGAGTGTGGAGGTACGACGAGAGGAAGGCTGCCCGAGCACACAAGCCATTCCATCCAGAGGGACTGTTGGCGTTGGGCGAAAATGCTGATGGTACTTCTGCGCCCGTGAGCAGGGTGACCACAAACCAGGGATGAATTGAGCACCACGCAAGATTCTGATCAACGTTGGCGTGAAGGTCAGCGCTGGTGTGAAGGTCCAGGTTCGCTACGACACAGACGAGAAAGTCGAGCTCTTCACGCATTGTATCATTAGATTATGGCCGTTCTCGAATAAAAGAATTGTAATACTTGTTTCCACCTCTCTTGCAGAAACCGTCGACTCACCTCTCTTGCCCATCTTGGCGACATTCACATAAGACACTATGACTTCGATGGTTTATGTTCAAGGTAGACTAGAACCTCCTGCTGAGTAATAATGCGACTCTTTGTGCCAATTCAAAGTTGCAATCACGGACTCCGGGCCATCGCCTCTCCGCGATGGGTCGAGCAAAGCATTTGGCATAAGTCAACTGTGCGCAAACATTAAGCAATCCGGTCCCAGGTTTTCTACGAATACGTAAAGCCGTTTCCTGCAGGCACAACAAGCTTATTATACGGACTGCCTGAAAGGCCAAAGTGGGAGATACCTGAAGTTGAGGTGGGCAGTGCGGAACTTGTTCCTACACCTTGCGGGGGCAGATCACCAAGGCCATGGGGAGAGTGCCAGACGTCATTGGATTGAATCTACTGACTTCTCGGACGAGAAGTGCTTCAGTACTGGGTCTACTGTCCTCGGCACCCGCCCGCCTGACGGCAGCTACTTCTATAAAGACCACATCTCCCCCACTTCGTCCGCAGTTCGATCAAAGGAGATATCTTCGTCTCGACGCTTCACCAGAGTTACCAAGTCGACCGACCAACATGTCGTTGTCACCACCATACAACCAGTTGTCGTACTATACGTTCGGCACGCCCAATGGTATCAAGCCGGCTCTTCTACTGGAAGAGCTTGGGCTGAAATATGACTCCCACTCGGTCAACATCATGAAGAACGAACAGAAGGAGCAGTGGTTCCTTGATATCAACCCGAACGGACGAATTCCGGCCTTGAAGGACGGGGATCTGCGCGTTTTCGAGTCCGGGGCTATTATGCTCTACGTGGCCGACCTGTACGACAAGGAGAAGAAATTCACGTATGAACATGGGTCGGAATTGTACTACGAGATGATCAGCTGGCTCATGTTCCAGATGGGCGGGCTTGGGCCGATGCAGGGTATGTTAACGTCGACTGCTTGAGCAGAGAGAGCCCGGGACTGGTTTACTGACGGCTCTTCAGGACAAGCCAATCACTTCCGCCTGATGGCGCCAGTGTATGACGAGTACGGAATGAAGCGATACATCGATGAGACGAAGAGATTGATCTCGGTGCTCGAAATCAGACTGTCCAAGGCGGACTGGCTGGCTGGCGATAAGTATACGATTGCCGATATGGCGAGTTGGCCTTGGGTCAAGGGAGCTGGTAGTGTGGAAATTGATTTGAGTGAGTATCCAGGTGTGGAAAAATGGATCAAGCGTATTGCAGAGAGGCCGGCTACGGAGAAGGCAAAGGCGGCGTGCGGTGCGATGCCGGATGATCAGATGAAGGAGATGATGGCCGGGATGAAGGCGAAGATGGATGCCAGGAAAGAGACTAAAAAGGATGAGTTGTAGTAAAGGAGAGTGTTACGGGAAGAGGGCTGCCCTCGTCCCGAGGATGGCAGATGGCATGAATACCTGGTACAACCAGATGAATACAGGTGGTGTACCGGACCATCCTCCTTGCAAGTGAAATAAAAGACGGGAACATCGTTTATCCGGTGATATATTTCCCACTCACTCTTATCAGGTATTCCCTCGTTCGTGTATTCCACCACACCCTTGTCACAATGTGACACGCACAATAGCAAAACCATTTATGAAAGCTACAGTGTCCTATGCAGATTGGCTAGGCGGATGCCTTTCTGCCTGGCCCAGACATCTCTCCTGGGAGACCCGCCTTGAACCAATCATCGACAAGTGACTCATGGTTGTACCAAGTGAATGGAAGAAGGCTATGTTCGTTTGCACCAGGCAGTCCCGAAAAGAATTTTGCTCGAAGAGACTTATACTCTCCTCTACCTTCTTCAGACTTGTCCACTCTTCATCAGAAATACCAACCACATTCGACATCTACAACACAGTTCAGACCCATCAAGCTCAACATCCAGAGAGTGTACGACGTTCGATCTAAGGCACAGCCACATATTCAGATACCTCAGCAACATACCTTGAGAGAAATCTGCTCATCAAAGGCGAACTGCACAATATTCTCGAACGAACTACTACAACATCATACCATCATGTCGGAAGAACAACAATACCGCATGAGACTCAGTTCTCGAGATACACCATACCATTCATCTACTACCATCAACACTACCGAGGTCGCATCTCTTGCTGCATCTCTGAAGGAAGCCGCGAGCAAGTCCTTTTCTTCATCACCAACACGCTCACACCACAGACGAAGATTCTCAGATGAGCAGAACCGAGAACGAAAATCTCCAAACTCCCAGAGCCGTAATCAAACAGCTACACACTCACAACGACCTCGAAGTCCTCAACACCGAAATCAAAAACCTACAAATGACACTACAGACAACAAGAACGGTGTACGTGCTTGGCAACGCTCAGCAGAATCAGCAGGCGGCCACGGCAACATCAAATCAGACAAACGCATCTCCTCGACCTCTCCAAAGCACCGCCGTGGCAACAGCAACGCCAGAATCGACAAAAACACCACCCCACGCAACTCCTCACCGAGACCATCAAGCCGCGTCAATGGCAGCGGCACACAATCACACAATAATCATCAGCCTCGACAACAACAAAAGCAAACCCCAACTGCTCGTGGCACGAGAATCACAGCCGAACACATCCTCTTCTGGGGCGGCCCACTCTCAAACTGGAACGTCGGCTCCCCCTTCTCTGGTCGCCGCGCCATGGATTTGTTGATATCCCGCCTCGAAGAGGCCGGCATCAAACAGCACCCCTCTCGCACCGCCTTGACCACAGAACTCATGGCCCGCCACGACTTCGTATGCGGCGAACAGTTCATGATGGCCTGTAAAGGATGGTTATTCGAACGAATGATTCCTGGCGCCGAGCTCGACACCTCAAGCATGCACGACACACAAATTCAACGATTGTGCAATAAGATACTACACTTAAAAGACAACACACAACGACAAGCCCAGGCCGATGCAACTGCTGCCTCAGAAAATCAGCAAGCTGATATACAGATCGACTACGAAGCTCTGCACAATGGGACGATGGCATCGTGCATCAACGCGCCCTCACCGCGCGATCAGAAAGCAATCGGTCGCCGCGCCCGAGGATTCAATGAAGCGTTATGGACCAAGGCTTCTACACATGTCGTGGTGGCGGGCAGTATCGCACGCGCCGAGGTCGATTCAGAACTTCGGGCATTGTACAATGGTGCATCTCGCAACCGGAAATTCGTGGAGGGAAGTCCCGTGGACAGAACTTGGGGGATCGGGTTGAAATGGGATGATCCGCGTGCGTGCGATGAGAAGAATTGGAAGGGTGAGAATAGGCTTGGAAAGTGCCATGATTTGGCGGCGAAGTACATCAGGGATGGGGAGAAGTGGCGATGACGATGAGTTGGGAGTGCAACAGTGATGACAAGGACAAGAAGTTACGATGGGAACGAATGACAATTGGGTCGCAATGAGTTAATGTTGAGACGATGCTATGGGAGTTCGTTTGGATGGCACTGATGGTATTGGGTATTTGATGGACTGTGCAGACATCACGTCCTCAAATCTAGGGAATGGTTCTGGTTTGGAAAGATGCCTTTCTGGGCAATAGGACTATGTACATTACGCGATCACGGGGGTATACTACAAGGATGTGATCCCATTTCTTCGTTTCATTATAATTGGTGTGCGCCTCGTAATCAAGCGTCATCAGGCAAGGACTGGCGCAGGAGTAGATCGTAATCTCGCCCGGGCTTCGAATCTTCGTACTAACATGGCGGCCTGCGCCACTTCCAGTCTCTTCTCCGTTTCAAGGTCTTTGCTGTCGGAAAGGAATTCAGGGTATTCCTGTTCAGCGCAGTCCAGGAGAACACGAGCATCGTTAGCTCGACTCTGTTCGAGAGACAACTGTGCGCCGTCGAGTAGTGTGGTTAGGAAGACCTTTCGAGACATTCTCTTCGATAGTTGTCTCTGCCATTTCGAGAAGGGTCTGAGGTGCGATGTGTCTGATCTGACTTTGGAGCAAAGTATCTGCGCCGATGGCGAGGTTGGGTGATAGACCCGGACGAAACTGTGGTCGATGGGCGAGTGCGTTACGCTAAGACCATAGTCCAGCAGTGAATCAAACAGTTGTGCAGGTATGCCGTGATTGTTGCGGCGCGAAACAATGGCCGCAGCGACACAATGCCAGGCATTTCTCAACGGCCTGAACGCCGCGTTAACGCCGGCTTGGCCAGCCATACCGCTCTGTCCCTTCAGTTGGCGATATCTGCAGGCTTGGACGTATTGCTCAGTCGCCTCTTGCAAGGATCTCCTTGCGGTTGTCTCGGATATCATGGTCGCAACGAGAATGTCTTCGGCTTGAAGGTATACTTTGGCGTTGGGAGCATTGTTGTCAGAAGTCAAAAAGATTGATGTCTCGAACTGCCGTTCGTACAGATCCCGGAGCCATAGCCACACTTCTGCTTCGAGACCGTCTGCGTACAGCACGCGGACTAGCGTTCTTAGTGATTTCCTGTTCATCCAGAACGAGAGCTTGTCCTCCCGACTCATGGTGGTAAACCAATTCGACAGACGGGAACCGAGTCTTCCATCTTCCGGGACGGTTTCGTTCTTCTCCAAGCCTTCTAGATATTGTAATGCGCAAAACTGTACAAGGTGGAGATCCAGGGACTTTCCTGTCAAGGCGGCATCGAATGTCGCGACGGCAGTGGCGGATAGATTATGTGGAGGGACAAACGTGGTGGACTTTCTTTTCAGAAGTGGGTGGCTGAGGATGCTGTCAAGGTGGGAGTGTGTTGAATGGGTCAGTCTTTGTGCGGGATTAGGTATTGAGGCATTCGTATCTGCGCCATCTTTGGACTCTGTGGCTTTCGGGGATGGGTGAATGTCATCAAGGTGTCGTTGGAAGGCTGATTCGAGGACATTGAGGAGCCGTTTGGATTCGCCTGGAGATCGTGGTGGAAGCGGCGGATTGATTGACGCTAGGAAGTTTCGCACGAGGAGGGAGGGTGTAAGCTTCATTGTCGCTTCACTATCGGCATCTCAATTTTGCAGGTCTGGATCTCATTGCTTGTGATGGGTAGTCGCTGTTCAATTGCGAGTGAGATAGACGTGAATGGGGTGGTGACCTTGGAGAAGGGTCCTAAAGTTGCATTGCAACGCGAAGCTTGGCGTTTCCTCAGCCTCCAAGTTGTCTTTGCGGCCTGCCTAAAGATCCTCTGCTTGCGTTTAGAATGTCCACAAAACTCCCAATGTCAACATAGTCTCTCTTCCTCGTTACCTTGCAATCGTGTCACCTTCTGTATCTGCCGGAGTCGAATCCTTTCAGGGAGTTAGCTCCTTCCATTTACTGGGAGCTTAATTTTATTCCTTGTTTCTCCCTCCTTGAATCCATTACCTCACCGTCGACTACTCCCTTTCCTCACCTTCGGGTCACACACCCTCGAAATCCCACAGCAATGGCAGAAGTCCAACCCCGGGGCAGCGGCACACGAGGTCGTGGTGGTTTCAGAGGCGGAAGAGGTGGTTTTAGAGGTGGCAGACATCCTAGCAGGTCTCAACACAAGGCGGACAATGAGCAGGAGAACATCCCTCCCACGTCGCTGGAAGAACAGGGTGAAGTCGGAGAATTAAAGAAGAAGTTTGGTGACAAAGTGCCTTTATTGAAAGAGATCTGCCCTGGCTGGAGCGACGAGGATCTGGTCTATGCTTTGAATGAGACGGACGGAGACGTCAATGAGGCTGTTGATCGGATCTCAAGTGGTAAGAAGCTGTTAATCTATGTCAATCTACAAAACTAACCCACCTGGATAGGTACAATCTCACAATGGGGAGAGGTCAAGAAGAAGCAGCCGAAACCGAAAGAAGTCACTGCAGCATCAACCGAAGGTGGCTCACGTGGTCGTGGTCGCGGTGGCTTTGAAGGTCGTGGAAGAGGCCGTGGGGCAGAGCGTGGCGCTAGAGGCGGCCGTGGCTCTTCCAAGTCGGTCGCAAATGGCACCAAGGACACAAAAGCGACAGATGGATGGGACACCACTGCAGCGGCCCTAGCTACTGAAGCTGTTGGAGGCTGGGATGCGGCCCCGACAAATGGTGAGAGTACCACTGCAGGTGACTGGGCGAACGAACCTGGCAAGGATTCATTGGCATCCCTCCAGACTGAGGAGCCCAAGCCAGCGTCAGACTCTGCTCCTGCTGCCGCAAAACCCGGTGGGTGGGCTGGACTGTTCGCGAAACCGCCTCCGGCTCCCCAAAAGACCGCCGCTCCACCACCTCGTGCTGCGCAACCTGAGGGGAACACAGCAGAGCCTGAACCTGCGTCTGATGAACAAATGCCTACCGAGCCAACCCTACCTCCTCCGATCGAGGCTGCACCTAGTGAAGGTGGGCCAAGTGAGCTGCCATCTGCGCCTCATTCCGACACAGGAAAAGAGTTGGCACCTGCAAGGGACGAGCTCACGGAGCAGAATCTGGAGAAATTACCCGACACCTCCCATCCACCACAAAGTGCCACTGCTGTGAGCACAGTCGCAAGCACTCAAGATCCGCTTGCAGCAAACGAGAGTGCCAAACCGGCTCTCCGTCCCGGATTGTCTGGATATGCTGCCACTGCTCTGAAAGCGACCGCTGGAGCTAGTCGCTCTTCTAGCTATGCACGAAAGGTGATGGAGCAGCAGGAAGCGGTGGTGATGCCGGGCAATCATGCAATTGAGAAGGCGGCAGTCCAGTTCGGCAAGTTGGGCTTGAGCGGACCCGACGATATTGACGTTGATGAGGACAGGGAAGAGCCGGAAACCAGGACCCAGCTTCCAGACGATTCACCAGTCGCTCCACGTGCGTCATTGCCTCCATCTCTCACAGAGTCTCAAGATGTGACTCCCTCGCTGTCGGCTCATGCACCTGCTGAACCAATGGCACAGCGACAAGCACCTGGATTGCCTCCTGCTCCTCAGCAAGCACAACAACCATCTCCTCAATCTTCCTCCGCATATGCAGATCAATATAGATATGCACAACAAACTCAGAAGCCGTACGACCCATTCGGCCAGCCATCGCAAACGGCGCAGGCTCAAGCGCAACCTCAAGAACCATTTTCCAACCAAGTCCCTGGTCAACCAGGTTCAACTCCTTCGCAGAGCGATTACGCTTCCTACTACGGCCGGGACGCGTACAATTACTATGGAGGATACGGTCAAGGTCAGGATGCTCAACGTACTGGAAGTACATTCGGTACCACGGCCCCAGAGACCCAAAGCCAGTATGCTACTTCCCGCCCTCAGCAAGGCATGGGTCAAGAAGCTCCGGGTAGCGGACACAATACCCCTGCGCCAGGAATCCCTACACACCCCAGCCAACATGCTGGCCATTTGCAGAACCAAGGTCATGCAGCATATCCGGGCTATGGCTACCCCAACGCTTACAATCAACAATATCCTCAGTACAGCCAATCTTACATCAACCAAATGAATCACCGCTATGGAGCCAACAGACCCATGTTCGATGATGCCCGCCGTCAGGATCAGGCCGGGGCTGGGGCTGGTGGTGCGGATTACTATGGCAGCCAATACAGCTATGGACAAAATCACTACGGCGGTGGATACAAATCCAACATGTATGGTCAACCTCAACAGGGTTACTCTTACGATCACGGATCATCTCCGGCCGCCCCTTCGACCTATGCTCGCGAGACAGCGTATGGACGAAGTGGGTCCACTCAGCCATCTGACGCACAACAGAGTGCTGCGGGTAGCACTGCGTTTGGCGGCGTGGCAGATCCTTTCGGACGGACTACCTCTGGGTATGGACAGACTCAACAGCATGGCGCTCACACCGGAAGTGACGACCCGAGCAAAGCGTCTGGTCCAAGCCCTTCGATGCAAGGCGGTCGTCCAGGTTCTACTGTCAACAGTCAACAAGGTGGATTGCCACCACCATCTCAGCACTCTGCTCAACAACAAGCCTTTGGCAATTACCCTCAGTACGGCGCTGGATTTGGCAATCATCAAAGCGGTCATCAAAACACTGGATATGGCAGCTATGGTTCTAACACTGGGTTTGGTGCTTACGGTGGCTATGGCGGTGGCAGAGGATGGAATGGCAGCTATGGATCGGGCCATTAAACCTATGCCGCCTAGATACTGCCCACGGATCTTCTCTCCTCTGTTCTATTAGTAGGAGTTGAAAGTCTCTTCCTTGCACAGAGAAAATGGCGAACATGGAAGCAGATTGAAAAAGTTCTCTTTGCACGTCTCTATCCGTTTGCGGGAAAAGGGTTTCTGCTTCATCTTTCTTCATCGGCTTGTACTTGTACAAAACACAACACTCGGATCGACAGTGGATATTGGGGACTAGGCAGGTTACGATCATCGTGAATCGGAGCAAAAGTTATGGATCCTGGGCGGACTGCATAGGCAAGGCAGGAATAGCACAGGCACCAACATCGACTGGATCAGTGATAGGGTCTGTTATCAGCTTTAGGTAGAATGAGAATGTGATCGACTATCAAGTCTGCATACTCACTCAACGTCGGGATTGTCAACCTGTTCTTCGATCATGCTCTGATGTCTCTTGACATCATTGCCTATGAGTGTGACTTAGTAACTTGCTTGGTGAGCAGGCTGAAGCCTTGGGTCATCATTACAGAGTTTTCGGTCTTGATTGGCTACACTTTGACCTCAACCGGGACCACGCTTCCGCTTGACTGGTCGAGCGCTTTTGACCCTGCAAGCTTTGCCTGGGTTTCCCAGTAGGTGAGCTACAAATTCACATCCAACATCTTGTTTGTTGCTCGTCATGTAGGTATCAAAAGAACAATCAGATCTTCCTAAAGAAGAACCAAACCATCCTCATGCTCGAAGCTTAACATTACCGCTGGTCATCAGAGATAGTTCTGCAACATGCCTACCACCAAGCCTCGACTAGTCATCGTTGGATCAGGATGGGCCGGATTCTACGTCGCCCAGAACATCGACCTTGAAGCGTACAATGTCACGGTACTATCACCACGTCGAACATCAGCATACACGCCGCTGCTCGCTTCGGCGGCTGTTGGGCTTTTCAACTTCTATCTGGCCGAGGAGCCAGTCCGGTCAAAGTCACGATCGGCCCTCCATTTCGTCAAAGCCAATGTTTTAGACATCGATTTTGGCAGAAAAACCTGCAGATGCGCACCAGCCTTTGACGAAGACCCAATCCTAGCCAAAGACGAATTTGAGGTGGTGTACGACTACCTCGTGGTCGCACCAGGATGTATGCCCAACACATTCAATACGCCTGGAGTGGAAGAGAACGCGATCTTCATCAAGAACGTCTCGGATGCAATGCGCGTGCGCAAGACACTATTCGACTTGCTCGAGAAGGCGAGTCTTCCTCACGTCTCTCCAACCCGAGCACGTGAACTATTGCACATTGCCATCGTAGGTGGAGGGCCCACGGGCATTGAACTGACGGCCGAGCTGGACGACTTGCGCAACGATGAGTTGAGGGGTATCTACCCCCTTGTGGCCGAGTACATGAATCTCAGCGTGTACGATGTAGCTCCACACATTCTGTCCGCGTATGACAACCGACTGCACGAGTACGCTTCGAATCAGTTGGAAAAGCGGCACGTCGACGTCGAGACCAACACGCACATCGAACACGTCGACAAGGACGCCCTGTATATCAAGGAGAAAGGCCGTGTGCCGTATGGCATGCTCATCTGGGCTACGGGGAACAAGAATGTGCCGCTCGTTGAGAATTTCGAGGGTGAAGTCAAACTCTCGCAGCGCGGTCTCAAGCGAATCCTCACAGACGACCGATTACGTGTCCTTAAACCCAGTGGAGGTTACCACGACGGTGTCTTCGCGCTCGGCGACGCCGCGGACATTGAAGGCGCAAGTCTTCCTACCACGGCGGAAGTCGCTGTCCAGAAAGCCAAGTATATCGTCGCCAATTTCAATCTCCGTGCAAAACACGGCCCGTATCTACCAGGTGATTTCTCGACGGATCCTAATCCGCGGCCATACCCGGCGTTTCGCGAGCCGTTCAAGTACGAACAGAAACAGCTCGTGAGCTATATCGGCGGTCATGATGGAGTTATTGCTGGAAAGGGGCCGAATGACCCAGGGTGGACTGGACGGTCGGCTTGGTTGGCGTGGCGGAGTGGGAGTCTGCTTTGGAATCGAAACTGGAGGAGTCGTGTGGTTATTGTGATTACATGGTGTCTTAATAGGGTGTTTGGGAAGGAGATTGCGAAGATGTGAATGATATTATGCCCTTGGGGTAGTTTATGATGATCAAGAAAATGGTGTTGTTATTGGTGTTAATAGGTTCTGAGAAGGGACAGGAAATGGACGAACTGAGAAGACTTTTGCCTCAATCTTTTGATCTCCAAGGCGAGACAGTGTCGGCGAGATGCTGCACATCTTGTTTTCACGATTCTACGCGAATGGTCAATCGGACGGTGCTTCTTTCGAATCCAGAAACATGTGTTTCACAATTTAATGCACTTCGCCGTATAGAACATCGGAAATGGGCTTCGCCAACCTTAACAAGTCCTCTGCGACAAAATGAGTGACACGTTATCTCACCTCTAAATTCCACGCCTGTTATCACAAAGTAGAGGACTAGTAATAGCTTGAGAAGTCATTATTTTCTAAAAAGTGAGTCGAGTAAGACACTGTTGTGAATATATCTAGGTCTTTATTGAGAAGTTTGAATCGATATGGGTAACTGTTTATATTATGAAGATATGCATAATTAATTTTTTCCACAATAAGGGGGCTCGCGCATGTTGTCGGTCTAGATACGGCCTCTATTTAACAGTGTTAATCTCCTCCAGGCGTCCCCGAATAAGATTCTCGTATATTTTCAGTGAGAAGCGAGAAGTTGCCGTGATAAGTCAATACTGAATGTCGTGGCCAAAGGTGGGAATATATCGTGGGCAAGCTCGAAGCCTCGTTCACAATTAGCGTCATAACAAGTGACTCGCTGGACGGCCCCTACAAAGCCGTTAATGACCTGCATGTCGTGAGCGCACGTCGCTTCCCACACTCATATCTGATCATGGATTCACCCCCAAACCCGCCTGACTCGTTTACAGAGTGTGACTGATCCGTCTGCACATCTCCAGGAGCATGGATTCTGTCCCGTCCTTCACGCCTAACATTGCATCCGACAAGCAAAATGGTGTGGCCAGGCCAGATCTATCAAGCAGCAAACGCCTTCGTTTCCGCGTCACAGTTTTCGAAGAACTCGGCAGCGAGCCCGGTTCCGCCTTCGTCCTTCGACTTCAAGCTGGCCAAATGTTCCTTCTTCGGCGTCTTGTTCCACCGGCCCCAGGGGATAATGAACTTATTCCCGTCACCACTCTTTACATCAGGACTGATTCCAGCCCACAGCTCAGTGTAAGCACCCATCTTTGGTGGGTAAAAGAATGGCGCCATCATTGCCCTGACCAGCAACGGGGTCCCATTCCAGCCTGGGGTCCTCAAGGTCCCTGGGCTCTGCGCGACAGCAACAATCCCATCACTGGCGCATCTCCGGTCAAACTCAGACGCCAAGAACCAGTTACCGGCCTTGGAGGCACTGTAGTTGCGATTCATGTCCTCAGAGTGCTTGCCGGGCTCAAGCTCGGCGAATGAGACGCCACCTGGAGGACCGGCGAGATCGATGATACCAGAAGACGTGAACACGACGCGAACACTATTCTTGGGTGCGGACTTCGCCGTCTCGGCGAGGATTGGAAGTAGAAGCTTTGTCAGGAGGTAAGGTCCCAGGCAGTTGGTGCCCATGTGTAACTCGTGTCCTTGGGTCGTGACGCTACCTGGAGGTTGGCGACTGAGACCTGCATTGTTGAAGAGAACGTCAAGGCGGGATTCTCTCGCAAGAAAGTCGGAAACGCAGGGTGCAACGGAGGCTAGATTCCCCAAGTCGATGGTCAGGGTACTGAGTTGTCCTGGTGTAGATCCTGCTGTCTTGGCTGCTTCGTCCTTGATTTCTCCAATGGCCGTTGCGATTTTTGCAGGAGAGCGGCCAGCCACGTAGACGTGGCCGCCTTTGGAATAAAGGATCTTCACAAGCTCCAGCCCGACACCTGAATTCCCACCGGTGGCGATGAAGACTCTGCCGGCGAGAGAAGGGGTTTGCGCCTCAGTGAAATGAGGGCTTGGAGGAAAAAGTTGCGTCCAGGCTCCCATCATGAAGGTGAATCGATTGCTTGGGAAGTTTGAGGGTGAAGGACAGATCCACCTAGCCAGTATACTGGCTTGTATACAAGTGCGGTTGTCCGCCGTTCCGGACGAACCACAACAAAAAAGTGTCAGAATTTAGTCTATTACTTTATCGAGTTAGATTCACGGTACGCGACGCGACGGGGAATGCCAGGGCGGCAAAAGAGCCGGACTTTGGAATACAGGGACATGAGTGCTGACTTACTGTAATTTCGGCTCCCCTCCGAAGTGACTACGCCTATCCTCTCCGTGGTTCCGAGTTTGATATCAGACTGCTTCTCTCTCACATCATGGTTTGTTGTACGAACCGATTGGACCAGCTGTCAAGTCTCAGCCACTCACAGCTCTCCCGACTGCCATTCCAGTTGCGGCTACAGGTAGGTCTGGCAGATCACGATGGATCTGCACATCACCCACTCTCTTGATCAAATCTTTGGAAGGAATGGTCGAGTCCTGTTGATAAAGAATAGGTGCATGGAAAGCCCTTGCAGTCTCGAATGGCGACATTGTCGTTCTCCGCTCAAGCCGCCAGTATCCCCAAAAGGTTGGTAGAATGAACAGGGATACAGCAAGGGTGACAGTCATGGCGCCAAAGTACCAGGGCCAGACGACTCTGTATTCGTTGCGTTGGTATGCCTGGACAGCTAGAGGACGAGGAGTATTCTTTTCTAGAGCTTGTGCTACCGTCTCATTTGCGTCTGTTCCGCCATAGTAGTTAGGGTCGCCACTGCCCCATGAGGAAAGCCAGTTGTAGGCTCCCATCTGGAAAGTCATAGATTGAACGACCGCAAGTGCTTGCTGGGAGACATTCCCGACTGTACTCTCGCAAATGGGCCAGCCATTGGTCCACGACGAGCCGAGTTGCTGCCAGCCAAACAGCCCCTCAGCACTGGTGCCGTAGCCCAACCCGTTTTGAGAGAAGTCGTACCTCAAATTGATGGATGAATTGAGTGTTTGTGCAAATAGGCCTGCTAGACCAGCGACTGCAAAATGCGTGTCGAGGGTGTTCGCAATATATTCACTCGCGGCCATAGTGACGACCTTCGGGCTTTCTTTGAGGAGATTCAATCCTAGCGTCATGGTGGTGATGTTTCGAAGTCCACCATCTGCGGTCGCTTCCTGAACCCCAGAATTGATTACGACAGGGTAGTCTACTGTAGCCAAATCGAAGTGGCAAGTCTGAACGCTGAAATTACCTTGGCAGGTGTTACTGTTCTTCCACATCGAGCGCATCGTGATCCGGTTGGTATTGGTATAGTCGTACGTGATGGCGACGGATGCGACGTCGGTGCCGTTAGCGATCATGCCTGCCAGCGTCGAGTCATCCGCATCGTTTGCGTAGACGGGGATATCGTACGCTTCTTGAGCGTCGTCGCATTGGATGCGGAAGCCCATACCTTGTACGTTGGTCTTGCAAGAACCGAGGCACGTGGTATTGTACGTGCCAAGGTTCACTGTAGGGACGACTTTGGTGGAGATGCTCTGTGAGAGATTGCCCAGCATGGGCGACCAGTCATAGACTCCTCCACCATACAGATCACCGGCGGCCTGCACCCCGGTCTGCCCACCAAGGCTACCGAAGCTGTCTGCACTCAGCATGGGCACAATGATGGTGCCGTTTTTCGAGGCCGGTTCTAGTGATACAACGACTGCGTTCTGCAGCAGAAAACCATTCAGCGGTATCGTAGCAACGAACAAGGTGGCCAGAGCCACATAGCTGAAGTGTTTCCGCTCGTTGTAAGGCCGTCCCTCGGCATCCCGGTGGGCAACTTTCCTAGTTAGGCCGACAAGGCCATTTTTCATGTCTTTCACTCCGCTTGTGACGACATTCCAGGTGCTGGTGCCGTGATTCCAGATATTATGCAAGTCCCGAACGGTGGCACTCCTCTGTCGCACATGGTACCACCAAGCAATGTTGAGACCTTCCGCCAAGGCGATGTGGAAGCATACACTGATTCCGGAGAGGACTCCAGAGAGCCATGCGGCCGGCTTGGGTATGGTCACATATCGATTAGTCTTATAGACATGTACAGTCCAGTCCGAGACAACCTTGGCAGGTCCTTGGACGACGAGCAACATAGCACCAGAAAGGGCTATCAGAGTCAGGGCTCCAATGAGGGCTCCAAGGCCGAGCTTGGGGAAGGACGCAGCATGTTGGTCGATTTGAATTTGCTGCCTTTCTTGGTCTTCTTGGAATGGGAAGAATGTCTGCGCATTCCAATCGCCGTCCTTGACCTCTTTACTCTCGATGATGACGGATTTGTTGGGTCGGGGTATGTCGTCTGCCATTTTCTACAGTCGCAGTTCTGCTTGCTGAAGTCAACGGTTGCAAGAGATACACAAGAAACTCAAACCAACGCTCAGCAGCACTCAGGAGGACACCTCAGGAGCAGAACAGAAAGAGAAATGAGTTTTGAGACCTCAAAAGGGAGCGTGCTGTCTGGTGTGTTTTTCTTCGAGTTCTGCCCAGGAGCACTAAGCCGCGCCATGAATAGCCAGGCGCGCCTCGACCTCAGCCGTCGGCCACATGGCTGGCTGACCCCGGCGCTGCCGCTGCCACGGCTGCCAGACATGGGCGTAGTTTGTGAAATGGCCTTTTTGCACTGCTGCAATGTCCGTCATCAGACTTGAGTTGGGCATGGCAAGGTGGGTGTGGTTAAGGATACGGCGTAAGGGAAGCAATGATTGTTGAAGATTGTACGGGAGAAATGGAGGGG